>JAKWBO010000224.1:0-77203 GCA_034336685.1 Luscinia luscinia | reverse complement strand
AAACCACACCCACTACAGTGGGAGGCTCCCAAACTCCACCCCTAAAGCCACGCCCAGTTTGGGGCTGCCACACCCCCAAACCACACCCACTACAGTGGGAGGCTCCCAAACTCCACCCCTAAAGCCACGCCCAGTTTGGGGTGCCACACCCTCAAAACTGAGACCACGCCCACTCCAAGCCGCACCCCATCACGATGGAAGATGCTCATCAGATCCCAACCCCACCCCATAAAGCCACGCCCAGTTTGGGGCGCCACACCCCCAAGCCACACCCCCAAAATTGGAGACCCCCCAAGCCCCACCCCTAAAGCCACGCCCACTCAGGCCACGCCCACCTTCCTGCCCCCCGCGTACAGGTGGGTCCCGCAGGGGCTGAAGCGCAGGTGGGTGGGCGCTGGCCGGAGAAGCGGGGCCAGAGCGCCACGGCCCCGCCCCTCCCAGCGGGTACAGCCCCAGGCTCCGCCCATAGGAGCCGCAGGCGAACAGCGATTGGCTGGGGCTGAAGGCCAGGCAGCCAATCAGGCCCCGCTGGCCCTGCCCGCCCTCTGGGGGTGGAGACAAAGCTGAGGCCACGCCCCATCGGGGAGGCCACGCCCTCTTGGGATTCACACCCATCAAAGCCACGCCCTCGTGTGCCACACCCATTTAAGCTCTGCCCTGTTCCTCCTCACCCACTGGCCCAAAAATCTCTGAACCCCCAAACCACACCCTATGGCCCCGCCCCTTTAACCCCACCCAAGCCCCGCCCCTTCATCCAAAACAAAGGGGGATTCCCTTCTCACCTGTTTAAGCCCCACCCCTTTAGACCACGCCCATTATAATCCCCACCCCTTATCCCCACCAAAACCTCAATTCCCCCAAATAAAAGGGAGGATCACCCTCCCACCCAGCCACGCCCAGTTAGGCCCCTCCTTTCACATCAGACCCCGCCCCTTTCCTTTAGGCCACACCCCTTTACTCCAAATCCTCCCATCAAACCCAAATTTCCCCCAAAATAAACGGGGAACCGCCCTCCCACTCCAGCCCCACCCTGGCCTCCACCCCATTAAGCCCGCCCCTTTAAGACCCACCCATTTAAGCTCCGCCCCTTAGATCCCGCCCCTTTCCCTTTAGGCCCACACCCCTTTACTCCAAATCCTCCCATCAAAACCCAAATTTCCCCAAAATAAATGGGGTGAACTGCCCCTCCCACTCCAGCCCCACCCTGGCCCCCACCCCGCGAGGCTCCTGCCCTCGGCCCCGCCTCACGGCTCAGCGCCCTCGTGGCCGCTCCTGCCGGGCGCTCGGTCGGGAACTCGCTCAGACGGCGCCGCGAAGCCGCCAGGAGCCGCGAGCCGCCGGGGAGAACGCCAGCGAGTGCGGGGCCACCGGCTCGTCCTGGGACCCCAAACCCCGGACATCGGGGGACCCCAAAATCACCGGGATATCAGGGGACCCTAAACCCCGGGACATCAGGGGACCCCAAAATCACCAGGATATCAGGGGATCCAAAATCCCAAACCCACCGGGACATCAGGGGATCCCAAAACCCCGGGACATCGGGGGACCCCAAAATCACCAGGATATCAGGGGGATCCCAAAACCCCAAAACCCCGAACCCCCGGACATCAGGGGACCCCAAAATCACCGGGACATCAGGGGACCCCAAAACCACCGGGATATCAGGGGATCCAAAATCCCAAATCCCTGGGACATCAGGGGATCCCAAAACCCACCGGGACATCAGGGGAGACCCCAAAACCCACCGGGATATCAGGGGACCCCAAAATCACCAGGATATCAGGGGACCCCAAACCCACCGGGATATGAGGGGACCCCAAACCCCGGACATCAGGGGATCCCAAAACCCACCGGGATATCAGGGGATCCAAAATCCCAAATCCCTGGGACATCAGGGGACCCCAAACCCGGACATCAGGGGAGACCCCAAAACCCACCGGGACATCAGGGGACCCCAAAACCCACCGGGACATCAGGGGATCCTAAACCCCACAGGATATCAGGGGAGACCCCAAACCCCGGGACATCAGGGGACCCCAAAACCCACCAGGACATCAGGGGAGACCCCAAAACCCACCAGGGCATGAGGGAGATCCCAAAACCCCCAAACTCACTCCCAGGACGTCGGGGGCACCCCAAAACCACCGGGACATCAGGGGCACCCTAAACCCCAACCCACCCAGGCACCAGGGAAACCCCAGGACCCTTCCCATAAAAGGGGCTGGGGGTCCCCAAACCATCTCTGGGACCCTCAAACTCACCGGGGGTCCCCAGCCCCACCCGGGCACTGGGAAACCCCAAAAACCTCCAGGACATCGGGGGTCCCCAACCCCAAAACCCTGAGGGGCTTCCCCACCTCAGCTGCCCTTTTCCCTCCAGTCCCTCCCAGTTTCCCCAGTTGCTCCCAGTCCCTCCCAGTTCCCCAGCTCCCCAGTTCCCCCAGTTCCCCAGTACCCACCAGGTGGTTGTGGGCGCAGGCGACCCGCAGGAGTCCCATCGAAGGCGTCCCAAAGGTGCACGGGGTTGTCCCGGCTGCTGGCGGCCACCCTGCCAATCGGACCAGTACGGACCAGTATGGACCAGTACAGACCAGTACGGATCAATAGCGACCTCCCAGGACTCTCCCTGCTCCCAGTGCTACACCAGTATGGACCAGTACGGACGAACCACGGACCAACTACGGATCAGCACGGACCAGTACAGACCAGTACGGACCAGTATAGACCAGTACGGACCAGTACGGACCAGTACAGATCAGTACGGACCAGTACGGACCAGTACGGACCAATACGGACTAATACGGACCAGCACGGATCAGCAAGCACGGACCAGTATGGATCAATGCAGACCAGTATGGACCAGTACGGACCAGATGCGGACCAGATGCGGACCAGTACAGACCAAGTACGGACCGAGTACGGACCAATACGGACCAATATGGACCAGCACGGATCAGCAAGCACGGACCAGTATGGATCAGTATGGACCAGTATGGACCAGTATGGACCAGTACAGACCAGTACAGATCAATAGCAACCTCCCAGGAACCTCCCTGCTCCCAGTGCCGCACCAGTGCGGACCAGTACGGACCAGTACAGACCAGTACGGATCAATAGCGACCTCCCAGGAACCTCCCCTGCTCCCAGTACACTCCCCAGTTAATCCCAGTAACAACCAGTGCCCTCCCAGTAAGACCCAGTTCATCCCAGTGCCTCCATTCTCCTCCCAGTAACCCTCCCAGTACATCCCAGTTCCGCAGTTCCGTCCCAGTCACTCCCAGTCCCTTCTCAGACCCCCAGTCCCTCCCAGTCCGTCCCAGTGCTCCCAGTGCTCCCAGTAGCTCACAGGCAGGTGGGGGCTGGCTGGAATCCATCAGGGGTACCAGGTGAAGTCGTAGATGGTGTCACCTTGACCACCCGCTACGGCGGGGCCTGGACAGAGTGACCGGGTGACCAGAGAGACCCAGAGTGACCAGACAGTGACCACAGTGACCATGGGGTGACCATGGGTGACCAGAGTGACCACAAGTGGCCCAGAGTAACCAGAGTGACCAGAGTGACCCCAGGCACAGAGTGACCATGGGGTGACCATGGGGTGACCAGAGTGACCCCAGAGTGACCATAGAGTGACCCCAGAGTGACCCAGAGTGGCAAGTGACCATGGGGTGACAGAGTGACCCAGAGTGACCATGAGGTGACCACAGAGTGACCAGAGTGACCACGGGTGACCAGAGTGACCCAGAGTGACCAGACAGTGACCACAGTGACCAGAGTGACCCAGGTGACCATGGGTGACCCCAGAGTGACCAGAGTGACCCAGAGTGACCACAGTGACCATGGAGTGACCACAGTGACCCAGAGTGACACGTGACCAGAGTGACCCCAGAGTGACCAGAAGTGACCACGGAGTGACCAGAGTGACCATGGGTGACCACAGAGTGACCCCCAGAGTGACCCAGAGTGACCAGGTGACCACAGGTGACCAGAGTGACCACAGAGTGACCATGGGGTGACCACAGTAACCACAGAGTGACCCCAGAGTGACCATGGGGTGACCCAGAGTGACCACAGAGTGACCACACGTACCACAGAGTGATCATGGGTGACCAGAGAGACCCAAAGTGACCATGGAGTGACCCCAAAGTGACCACGGGTGACCCCAGTGACCCAGAGTGACCATGGAGTAACTCTGAGTGACCACAGAGTGACCACAGTGACCACAAAGTGACCCCAGAGACTTCCAGAGTGACCCCAGAGTGACCCTGGGACCCCCAGACCCCTGGGTGACCCCTGGGGTGACCCCTAGACCCTAGAGACCCACAATGACCCCCAGCCCCCCAAGCCCCCCACAGTGACCCTAAACCCCCCAGACCCCCAAAATCTCCTCAGGACCCCCAGAGTGACCCCCAGTCCCCCGTGACCCCGGTGACCCCAGGCCCCAGCCTCTAGGTGCCCCAGGCCCCTGAGCCGAGTCCCCAGGGGGGGCAGAGGGAGGGCAGGTCGAAGATGCTTAGGGCGTTGTCGTTGCTGCAGGTCAGGACACAGGAGCCGTCGGGGGCCCTGGGAACCCAAAAACCCTCCAGGAACTGGGGACACCCCTGGGAACCCCAAAAACCCTCCAGGAACTGGGGACACCCCTGGGAACCCCAAAATATCCCCAGGTGTTAGGAGCACCCCCTGGGAACCCCAAAATATCCCCAGGAACTGGGGACACTCCTGGGAACCCCAAAATATCCCCCAGGAATTGGGGACACCCCTGGGGAACCCAAAATATCCCCAGGAACTGGGGACACCCCTGGGAACCCCAAAATATCCCCCAGGAACTGGGGACACTCCTCGGGGAACCCCAAAATATCCCCCAGGAACTGGGGACACCCCTGGGAACCCCAAAATATCCCCAGGAATTGGGGACACCCCCTGGGAACCCCAAAATATCCCCAGGAATTGGGGACACCCCCGGGAACCCCAAAATATCCCCAGGAATTGGGGACACCCCTGGGAACCCCAAAATATCCCCAGGTATTAGGGGACACCCTGGGAACCCCAAAATATCCCCAGGAACTGGGGACACCCCCCTGGGAACCCCAAAATATCCCCAGGAATTGGGGACACCCCCTGGGGAACCCCAAAATATCCCCAGGTATTAGGGGACACCCCCTGGGAACCCCAAAACCCTCCAGGAACCGGGGACACCCCTGGGAACCCCAAAATATCCCCAGGAATTTGGGACACTCCTGGGGAACCCCAAAATATCCCCAGGAATTGAGGACACCCCTGGGAACCCCAAAATATCCCCAGGAATTAGGGACACCCTGGGAACCCCAAAATATCCCCAGGAATTGGGGACACCCTAGGAACCCCAAAATATCCCCAGGAATTGAGGACACCCCTAGGGGAACCCCAAAATATCCCCCAGGAACTGGGGACACCCCGTGGGAACCCCAAAATATCCCCAGGAATTGGGGACACCCCTGGGAACCCCAAAATATCCCCAGGTATTGGGGACACTAGGGAACCCGAAAACCCTCCAGGAATTGGGGACTTCATTGTCACCCCTAATACCCCAAATCACCTCCCCAGGAGGAGCAGGGGGTTGGGGCGATTTAGGAAAATTTTGGGGTGATTTAAGGAGAGTTTTGGGGTGATTTATGGAAGGTTTTTGGATGATTTAGGACAATTTTGGGGAGATTTTTGGGGTAATTTAGGGGGTTTTTGGGGAGATTTTGGGGTGATTTAGGAAGGTTTTTGGGGTGATGTAGGTGGATTTGGGGTGAGTTAGGGAGGGGGTTTTTGGGGGGTTTGGTTTCTGGGGTGATTTAGGCGGTTTTGGATGATTTAGATTTAGGGTGTTTTTGGATGATTTAGGCGGTTTTGGGGTGATTTAGAGAGGTTTTTCCGGGGTGTCTCTCACCATTTGCAGCCCCGCAGAAAATTTTCGGGGCGCCGCGCGAATTCCTGCCGAGCGCCCCAAAATCTGCCGGGGGGCGGCTCAGCTCGTACGGGAAAAACCTGAGGAGAGCGAGGGGTGTCAGGGACCCCCCAAAACCCCGAACCCCTCAGGGAGTCAGAGACCCCCCCAAAAAAAAAAAAATTCCCCCTCAAAAACTCACTCGACCGCCTCGGGCTCCTCCGGGGCCGCGTCCTGAGGGGTCCCGGGAGATTTGGGGACCCCCTGAGGGGCTGCGGGGGGAGGGGAGAGGTCAGAGCCCCACAGGGGATCCCCAAAATCCCCCAAAATTCCCCCCAAAATCCTCCCGCCCTCCCTTCCCCTCACGCGAACCGTCCGCTGCGGGCGCCGCCATGACACTGCCAGGCCACGCCCCCAAAGCGCGCGCGCGTTACTGGCCACGCCCCCACATCGCCATATATGGAACGGGGCGGGCTGTGATTGGCTCCTCCCAAAGCGGGCGGGGCCTCGGCGTTTCCCGCCAAAAGGCGACTCACGTGGTTTGGGGATGCAGAAATGTGACCCCAAAATGGGCCCCAAAAAAAGGGGTTCAGGGGGGCCTGGACACCCCAAAAAGGGATTGAGAGGGGTTCAGGGGGATTGGGGCACCCCAAAAAGGGATCGAGAGGGGTTCAGGGGGATTGGGGCACCCCAAAAAGGGGCTCAGGGACCTAGGACACCCCAAAATGGGCCCCAAAAAGGGATTCAGGGGTATTGGGGCACCCCAAAATGGGATAGAGAGGGGTTCAGGGGACCTGGAACACCCCAAAAAGGGATCGAGAGGGGTTTAGAGGAACTTGGGACACCCCAAAACGTCACCCGAGGGTTTGGGGGTGTTCCCTCCCTCGTCCCTCCCCCAAAAACACTCCCCGGTGAAAATCAGTAAAACTTTTATTGATTTCCCCCAAAACTCGAAATTCCCCAAAATTCGCTTCCCCTCCCCCCTCCCCCCATCAAGAATCCCAAAAGTGAAAACAGCAAAATAAAGGGGGGGCAGAGGGGGAGGGGCAAAGACCCCAAAACCCCGAACCCCCAAAACCGCCACCGAACACCCCCACCCCCACCCCCATCCCCATTAACCAACAACCCCCATAAATTACAACCCCTCCCCCATCGACCCCCCCAAAATCAGGGGGGGCTCCCACACCTGCCCCTCCCCATTCGCAACCTGGGGGTCACCCTCGACTTGGGGGTCACCCCAAATTTAAGGGTCAGAGCCCGGTTTGGGGATCAACCCCCCAATTTTAAGGGTTCCCCCCCAATTTAGGGATCAGCCCCACTTTGGGGGGGTTAAATTCAATTTAGGGGGTCCCCCCAAAACTTGAGGGCGTCTCCAACTTTGGGAATGACCCCAAATTTAGGGGTCACCCCGAATTTTGCCATCATCCCCCTTTGGTGTCACCTCATTTTGGAATCACCCAAATTGTCTGTGGGGACTTTGGGGTGACAACCCCAATCCCATCTCAGTTTGGGGTGCCACTGGGAATTGGGGTCACCCCCAGGGGTTGGGGGGGGTGACAATCCCATAGAAATTTGGGGGTGACCCCCACAGCCTGGAGAGGTTTTTTGGGGGGGTGACACCCCCGACCCCATTTCAATGTTGGGGTGACGTCACCACTCCTGGGTAAATTTTGGGGTCACACCCATGGCCTGGGGGGGATTGGGGGTGACAACAACCCTGATCCCGTCAGAATTTTGGGGGTTCAGGGGGTGACACCCTGACTCCCTATCAATGTGGGGGTTTTTTTGGGTGACAACAACCCCAATCCCATATGGATGGGAGTTTTTTGGGGTGACAACAGCCCTGTCCTCACACTGATGTGGGGGTCACCCCCCCCACAGCCTGGGGAGTTTTGGGGGGTGACAACAACCAAAATCCCACATTGATATGAAATTTTGGTGGTGACAACAACCCCGATCCAATATTGATGTGGGGTTTTTTTTGAGGGGTGACAACAACCGCAATCCAATATTGATGGTTTGTTTTTTTGGGGTGACAACAGCCCCGTCCCCATATAAATGTGGAGTTTTTTGGGCTGACACAACCCCAATCCAATACTGATTTGGGGTTTTAGGGGTGACAACAACCGCAATCCAACAGTGATGGGTTGGGTTTTTTTGTAGTGACAACAACCCCAACCCAATATTGACTTGGGGTTGTTTGGGGTGACAACAGCCCCGATCCAATATTGATTTGGGGTTGTTTGGGGTGACAACAGCCCCGAAACAATATTGATTTGGGGTTGTTTGGGGTGACAACAGCCCCGAAACAATATTGATTTGGGGTTGTTTGGGGTGACAATAACCCCGATCCAGCACTGATTTGGGGTTTTTTGGGTGACAACAGCCCCGTCCCCCCACACTGCTGCGGGGTGCTCAGTTGTCGTCGTCGCTGTCGTCGGGGCTGATGGCCGGGCTGGTGAGGCTGTAGGTCGGCGACGTGGGGCTGTAGCCGGGGGACGTGGGGCTGTACGTGGAGCCCTTGGGCGACGTGGGGCTGTAGGTGGGAGACGTGGGGCTGTACTTGGGCGAGGTGGGGCTGTAGGTGGGCGAGGTGGGGCTGTACTTGGGCGAGGTCGGGGTGTAGACGGGCGAGGTGGGGCTGTAGGTGGGCGAGGTGGGGCTGTACTTGGGGGTGGTGGGGCTGTAGGTGGGCGAGGTGGGGCTGTACTTGGGTGAGGTGGGGCTGTACTTGGGGCGAGGTGGGGCTGTACTTGGGGCGAGGTCGGGGGTGTACTCGGGGGAGCTGGGGCTGTAGCTGGGGCGAGGTCGGGGTGTACTTGGGGGACGTGGGGCTGTAACTGGGGCTGCTGGGGCTGTAACTGGGGCTGCTGGGGGTGTAGGTGGGCGACTGCGGGGTGTAGCGGGGCTGGATGGGGAGTAACTGGGAGAGGTGGGGCTGTAACTGGGGGACGTGGGGCTGTAACTGGGAGAGGTGGGGCTGTAGTTGGGGCGAGGTCGGGGTGTAGTTGGGGCTGGTGGGGCTGTAGCTGGGAGAGGTGGGGCTGTAGCTCGGAGAGGTCGGGGGTGTAGTTTGGGCTGGTGGGGCTGTAGTTGGGCGAGGTGGGGCTGTAACTGGGAGAGGTTGGGCTGTAACTGGGAGAGGTGGGACTGTAACTGGGAGACGTTGGGCTGTAACTGGGAGAAGTGGGGCTGTAGCTCGGCGAGGTGGGGCTGTAACTGGGCGAGGTTGGGCTGTAACTGGGAGACGTTGGGCTGTAACTGGGAGATGTTGGGCTGTAACTGGGAGAGGTCGGGCTGTAACTGGGAGAGGTGGGGCTGTAGCTCGGCGAGGTGGGGCTGTAGCTGGGGCGAGGTCGGGGCTGTAGCTGGGCGAGGTCGGGCTGTAGCTGGGAGAGGTGGGACTGTAACTGGGAGACGTTGGGCTGTAGTTGGGCTGAGGTGGGGCTGTAGCTGGGAGAAGTGGGGCTGTAGCTGGGCGAGGTGGGGCTGTAGCTGGGGCTCTGTGGGGTGTAGCCCCCGGCGACCGCGGCTACGTGGGCGGGGGGACGTCGGGCTGTAGCTGGGGGACATGGCGCCACCTGCGGAGAGGGGACACGGGGGTCAGCAGGGCACTGGTCAGGGTGTTGGGGGCTCAGCTGGGTGTTGCGGGGATGTTGGAGGTGTTGGGGGTCTCTGTGTTGGTGTTGGGGGGCGTTGTGGGGCTGTTGGGGGTCTCTCTGAGGGGTGATGGGGTGTTGTGGAGGTGTTGGGGTGTTGTGGGTCTCTTTGAGAGGATGTTGGAAGTGTTGTGGGGCTGTTCAGGGGTGTTTCAGTGTTTTCTGGGGTGTTTCAGGGTGGTGTTAGTGGCTTCTGTGTATTTAGGGTTATTTTAGGAGTATTTTAGGAGTATTTTAAGGTGCTTTCGGGTGTATCAGGGTGTTGTTAGTGGTTTCTGTGTATTTAGGGTTATTTTAGGGTATTTTAAGGGTATTTCAGGGTGTTCTGGGGTGTTTCAGGATGTTGTTACTGGTGTCTGTGTGTTTTGGGTTATTTTAGTGGCATTTTAGGCTGTTTCAAGGTGTTGTTAGGGGTTTCAGTGTGTTTAGGGCTATTTTAGGGTGTTTTGGGGTGTTTCTGTGTTTTCTGGGGTGTTTTAGAGTGTTGTTAGTGGTTTCTATGCATTTAGGGTTATTTTAGGAGTATTTTAGGGTGTTTTGGTTCATTTCAGGGTGTTGTTACTGGTTTCTGTGTATTTAAGGGTATTTTAGGGTGTTTCAGGGTATTGTTAGTGGTTTCTGTGTGTTTAAGGTTATTTTAGATAATTTTAAGGGTATTTTAGGGTGTTACAGGGTGTTGTTAGTGGTTTCTGTGTATTTAAGGGTATTTTAGGGTGTTTCAGGGTGTTGTTAGTGGTTTCTATGCATTTAGGGTTATTTTAGGAGTATTTTAGGGTGTTTTGGTTCATTTCAGGGTGTTGTTACTGGTTTCTGTGTATTTAAGGGTATTTTAGGGTGTTTCAGGGTATTGTTAGTGGTTTCTGTGTGTTTAAGGTTATTTTAGATAATTTTAAGGGTATTTTAGGGTGTTACAGGGTGTTGTTAGTGGTTTCTGTGTGTTTGTGGTTACTTTAGATCATTTTAAGGGTATTTTAGGGTGTTTCAGGGTGTTGTTAGTGGTTTCTGTGCGTTTAGGGTCATTTAAAGGTTATTTTAGGGCGTTTTGGGGTGTTTCAGGGTGTTGTTAGTTGTTTCTGTGTGTTTGTGGTTACTTTAGATCATTTTAAGGGTATTTTAGGGTGTTTCAGGGTGTTGTTAGTTGTTTCTGTGTGTTTGTGGTTACTTTAGATCATTTTAAGGGTATTTTAGGGTGTTTCAGGGTGTTGTTAGTGGTTTCTGTGTGTTTAAGGTTATTTTAGGGTGTTTCAGGGTGTTGTTACCGGTTTCTGTGTATTTAAGGGTATTTTAGGGTGTTTCAGGGTGTTGTTAGTGGTTTCTGTGCGTTTAGGGTCATTTAAAGGTTATTTTAGGGCGTTTTGGGGTGTTTCAGGGTGTTGTTAGTTGTTTCTGTGTGTTTGTGGTTACTTTAGATCATTTTAAGGGTATTTTAGGGTGTTTCAGGGTGTTGTTAGTGGTTTCTGTGTATTTAAGGGTATTTTAGGGTGTTTCAGGGTGTTGTTACCGGTTTCTGTGTATTTAAGGGTATTTTAGGGTGTTTCAGGGTGTTGTTAGTGGTTTCTGTGCGTTTAGGGTCATTTTAAGGTTATTTTAGGGCGTTTTGGGGTGTTTCAGTGTGTTCTGGGGTGTTTCTGTGTGTTCAGGGTTATTTGAGGGCTGTACTCACCGGGGGAGGGGATGTAGGGGCTGGAAGGGCCGGGTGACCCCGGCGAGCCGGGTGTTGGTGACCAGGCCGGGGAGTAACCGGGGCTGAACCCGAGAGGCGTCGGAGGCGGCGCTGGGGAGAACCCGGCCCCGCCCGGGGTCATCCCGCTGCCTGTGGGGGAAAAGGGGTCAGGGGACCCCAAATACAGCCCAGGACCCCAAAAATCACCCTCAAACACAGCCTGAGACCCCAAAACCAGCCCCAAACCCAGCCCGGCCCGCCCTGGGGCCATCCCGCTGCCTGTGGGGAAAAGGGGTCAGGGGACCCCAAATACAGCCCAGGACCCCAAAACCACCCTCAAACACAGCCTGAGACCCCACAACCACCCTCAAACATAGGCTGAGACCCCAAAACCAGCCCCGAACCCAGCCCGGCCCCGCCCGGGGTCATCCCGCTGCCTGTGGGGAAAAGGGGGTCAGGGGGACCCCAAAGACAGCTCAGGACCCCAAAACAAACCTAAGACCCCAAAACCAGCTCCAAACACAACCTGAGACCCCAAAACACAACCTGAGATCCTAAAATCACCCCCAAACACAGCCTGAGACCCCAAAACACAACCTGAGACCTCAAAACCACCCCCAAATCCAGCCCAGGACCCCAAAACGCTGCACAGTCCCCCCAGGTCACCCCAAAATGCCCCCCAGACCCCACCCAGTCCCTCCCAGTCGGTCCCAGTTGCCCCACGTACCCACGCTGGGGGACCAGGCGCCGTAGGCCGGGGTGGCCCCCTGGTTCCAGGGGGTCATGGCCGGGGACATCCCCCCCATGGGGCTGGGGGCCGAGCCAAAGAACATCCCGGTGGCTGTGGAGAGAGAAGGGGGGTCAGGGGCACCCCAAAATCGGGGGGAACCCCAAAACCGGGGGGACAACAACATCTGGGGCACACCAGGTGACCAGGACAGGTGGCCATGGTGACGTTAGGTGTTCGTGTCACCACCCCTGGGGTGTCCCCAACTCCTCCCTCGTAAGATCCAAACGTTCCAATCCAAGTGAACCCCAAAACCTGCGGGGACCCCAAAACCTGGGGCTGCCCTTCCTGCCACGGGACGCCCAAAACTGGACGATGACCACGGTGACCTTGAGGGGATCTTTGTCACCAGCCTTGGGGTGTCCCCGTTTTCCAGGGGTGTCCCCATTTTCTTTGGGATGTCCCCATTTCCCAGATGTGTCCCCATATTCCAGCCCCATTTTCCTAGGGGTACCCCCCATTTTCCAGGGGTGTCCTCATTTTCTTTGGGGATTTCCCAGGGGTGTCTCCATATTCCAGCCCCACTTTCCAAGGGGTGTCCCCATTTTCCAGGGTCTATCCACATTTTACCAGAGGTACCCCCATTTCCCGGGGTGTCCCCATTTTCTTTGGGGTTTTCCCATTTTCCCAGGGGTGTCCCCATTTTCTTTGGGGTTTTCCCAGGGGTGTCCCCATTCCCCAGGGGTGTCCCCATATTCCAGCCCCATTTTCCCAGGGGTACCCCCATTTCCCAGGGGTGTCCTCATTTTTGGGCGTTTTCCAAGGGGTACCCCCATTCCCCAGGGGTGTCCCCATATTCCAGCCCCATTCCCCAGGGGTGTCCCCAGGGGTGTCCCCAGGGGTGTCCCCATTCCCCAGGGGTTACCCCCATTCCCCAGGGGTGTCCCCATTCCCCAGGGGTGTCCCCATTTCCCAGGGGTTACCCCCATTCCCCAGGGGTACCCCCATTCCCCAGGGGTGTCCCCAGGGTGTCCCCAGGGGTACCCCCATTCCCCAGGGGTGTCCCCATATTCCAGCCCCATTTCCAGGGGTTACCCCCATTTCCCAGGGGTGTCCCCATATTCCAGCCCCATTTCCCAGGGGTTACCCCCATTTCCCAGGGGTGTCCCCATATTCCAGCCCCATTTCCCAGGGTACCCCATTCCCCAGGGGTGTCCCCAGGGTGTCCCCCATTCCCCAGGGTTACCCCCATTCCCCAGGGGTGTCCCCATTCCCCAGGGGTGTCCCCATTCCCCAGGGGTACCTCCATTCCCCAGGGGTGTCCCCAGGGTGTCCCCCATTCCCCAGGGGTGTCCCCATTCCCCAGGGTACCCCATTCCCCAGGGGTGTCCCCAGGGGTGTCCCCATTCCCCAGGGTTACCCCCATTCCCCAGGGGTGTCCCCATTCCCCAGGGGTGTCCCCATATTCCAGCCCCATTCCCAGAGGTGTCCCCATATTCCAGTCCCATTTCCCAGGGGTTACCCCCATTCCCCAGGGGTTACCCCCCATTCCCCAGGGGTGTCCCCATATTCCAACCCCATTTTCCTGGGGGTGTCCCCATTCCCCAGGGGTGTCCCCATTTCCCAGGGGTTACCCCATTCCCCAGGGGTGTCCCCATTTCCCAGGGGTGTCCCCATTCCCCAGGGGTACCCCCATTCCCAGGGGTGTCCCCATTCCCCAGGGGTGCCCCCATATTCCAGCCCCATTTTCCTGGGGTTACCCCCATTCCCCAGGGGTGTCCCCAGGGTGTCCCCATTCCCCAGGGGTGTCCCCATTCCCCAGGGTTGTCCCCAGGGGTACCCCATTCCCCAGGGGTTACCCCCATTCCCCAGGGGTACCCCCATTCCCCAGGGGTGTCCCCAGGGGTGTACCCCATTCCCCAGGGGTGTCCCCAGGGGTGTCCCAGTGTTTGGGGACTCACGGCCGCCGACGCCCAGCCCGGGCAGGGCGCTGGGGATCTCCATGCCGTGCTTGCACTTCTCGGCGTCCAGCAGCAGGTCGAAGCAGCCGGTGCCGGCCGGCGCCAGCTGCCCCAGCATGATGTTCTCAGACACCCCCTTCATGGGGTCACTCTCCCCGTGGGCAGCTGCCTCCATCAGGACATCAACCTGAGATGGGGGACACCCCAAAATCAGCCTTGGGCCCCTAAACTCATCAACACCTCCAATATGCTGAAAGCCACCCCAAAATCCTACAAAATGTCCCCACAATCTCCCACTGCCAGTCCCAAAACCCCTTCATGGGGTCACTCTCCCCGTGGGCAGCTGTCTCCATCAGGACATCCTGAAACGGGGGACACCCCAAAATCACTCCCATCCCAATTCCCACCCCAAAATTCCCATTCCCATTCACACCCCACTCCCCTTCCAAACCCCATTCCCATCCCATTTCCCCATTCCCATCCCATTTCCCCATTCCCATCCCCATTTCCCCTCACATCCCAATTCCCACCCCCAAACCCACCCCCCAAATTCCCACCCCCAATTCCCCATTCCTACCCTCATTTCCCAATTCCCACCTCAATTCCCTCACTCCCACCCCCAAACCCCTCTCCCCTGCAATTCCCACTCCCCAATCCCCATTCCCCCAATTCCCACCCCATTTCCCACTCCCATCCCCACCCCACTCTCACCCCCAAAACCCATTCCCACCCCATTTCCCCATTCCCTCCACTCCCATTCCCCAAACCCCACTCCCACCCCCATTCTCACCCCAATTTCTCATTCCCACCCCAATTCCCATCCCATTTCCCCACTCCCACCCCCCAAACCCCTCTCCCCCTGCAATTTCGCAATTCCCACCCCATTTCCCCCAACTCCCACCCCCAAAATCCCCAATTCCCACCCCATTTCCCCCCAACTCCCATCCCCAAATCCCACTCCCACCCCCATTCCCACCCCACTCCGACCCCATTCCCAACCCACTCTCACCCCCAAAACCCACTCCCACCCCATTCCCCCACTCCCATTCCCCAAACCCCACTCCCACCCCCATTTGTCATTCCCACCCCATTTCCCCACTCCCACATCCCAAACCCCTCTCCCCCGCAATTCCCACTCCCCAATTCCCATTCCCTACTCCCACCCCCAAAATCCCCATTCCCACCCCAAATCCCACTCCCACCCTCATTCCCACCCCACTCTCACCCCCAAAACCCACTCCCACCCCATTCCCACCACTCCCATCCCCAAATCCCACTCCCACCCCCATTTCTCATTCCCACCCCATTTCCCCACTCCCATCCCCAAATCCCACTCCCACCCCTCATTCCCACCCCATTTCCCCCCATTTCCCCCCAATTCCCCACTCCTCCCCTCACCGTCTCCTCGAAGGAGCACTTCATCAGGGGCCCGGTGTCCTGGCGGTTGACGCCGTGCCGGGTGATGGCCATCAGGTGTCCCCGGGACGTCATGGTGTCGCACAGCAGCGCCAGGTGCCGGTAGTTGACGTAGGAGCCGTCGAAGGAGATGACGTGGTACAGCTCCCGCTCCAGCGCCTTCCGCACCGCCTCGATGCCCAGCACCTGCAGGGCACGCCCCAGAATCAGCCCCCAGCCCCAAAATCCCTCAGCATGCTGGAAACCACCCCAAAATCCTACAGGATGTCCCCAGAATCCCCCAGTTCCAATCCCAAAATCCCTTCATGGGGTCACTCTCCCCTGAAATGGGGAGACACCCCAAAATCAGCCCCCAGCCCCAAATCCCTCAGCATGCTGGAAACCACCCCAAAATCCTACAGGATGTCCCCAGAATCCAACAGTTCCAGCCCCAAAATCACTTCATGGGGTCACTCTCTCCCAAAATGGGAAGACACCCCAAAATCAGCCACCAGCCCCTAAATCTGTCAGAACCTTCAATATGCTGAAAGCTACCCCAAAATCCTACAAAATGTCCCCAGAATTCAACATTTCCAGCCCCAAAATCCCTTCATGGGGTCACTCTCCCTGAAATGGGGAGACACCCCAAAATCAGCCCCCAGCCCCTAAATCTGTCAGAACCCTCAATATGCTGAAAACCACCCCAAAATCCTACAAGATGTCCCCAGAATCCAACATTTCCAGCCCCAAAATCCCTTCACGGGGTCCCATCGGGAGGAGAGCACCGAAATTCAGGGCTGGAGATGTTTCAGGGGTGAGAATCCCCAAAATCTTGGCAGTCCATTAATCCCGGAAATCAGGGGTGGGAATTCCCAAAATGCAAGAGTGGGAGACCCCAAAACCCAGGGGTGGGAGTCCCTGAAATCCAGGGAGGGAATGCCCAAAATTCAACACCTGGGAATCCCCAAATTCAGGAGTGGGAATTCCCGAAATTCAGAGTTTGGGAATGGCCGAAATCCAGGGGTGGGAATTCCCAAAATCCAGAGGTGGGAATTCCCAAAATTCAGGGGTGGGAATTCCCAAAATCCAGGGGTGGGAATTCCCAAAAATCCAGGGGTGGGAATTCCCAAAATTCAGGGTTCTGAGGAGTCCATCAGCCTGGGGACCCAGGGGTGTCCCTCACCCCCAGGTGACTCACAGTGAAGATCTCCACAAAATCATTGGATGTTGTCCATATGGAGTCCATGAGACCCCAGGTGTGTCCCCAGGTGTGTCCCTGTTACCCCCAGGTGTGTGTCCCTGTCACTCCCAGGTGTGTCCCCAAGTGTGTCCCTGTCACTCCCAGGTGTGTGTCCCTGTCACTCCCAGGTGTGTCCCCAAGTGTGTCCCTGTCACCTGCAGGTATCCCCAGGTGTCACTCACAGTGAAAATCTCCATGATATCATTGGAAGTTGTCCTGACAGGATCCATGAGACCCCAGGTGTGTCCCTGTCACTCCAGGTGTGTCCCCAGGTGTGTCCCTGTCACTCCCAGGTGTGTCCCCACGTGTGTCCCTGTCACCTGCAGGTATCCCCAGGTGTCACTCACAGTGAAAATCTCCATGATATCATTGGAAGTTGTCCTCACAGAATCCATGAGACCCCAGGTGTGTCCCTGTCACCCCTAGGTGTGTCCCCAGGTGTGTCCCTGTCACCCCCAGGTGTGTCCCCAGGTGTCACTCACAGTGAAGATCTCCACGATGTCGTTGGAGGTTGTCCTGACAGGATCCATGAGACCCCAGGTGTGTCCCCACGTGTGTCCCTGCCACCCCAGGTGTGTCCCTCACCCCAGGTGTGTCCCCAGGTGTGTCCCCAGGTGTCCCCAGGTGTGCCCAGGTGTCACTCACAGTGAAGATCTCCACGATGTCGTTGGAGGTTGTCCTGACAGGATCCATGAGACCCCAGGTGTGTCCCTGTCACCCCCAGGTGTGTCCCTGCCACCCCCAGGTGTCACTCACAGTGAAAATCTCCACAATGTCATTGGAGGTTGTCCTGACAGGATCCACGTCCTTCTCGCTCAGCCACAGCGCATCAGGGTCCGTGAGACCCCAGGTGTGTCCCTGTCACCCCAGGTGTGTCCCCACGTGTGTCCCTCACCCCCAGGTGTGCCCAGGTGTCACTCACAGTGAAGATCTCCACGATGTCATTAGAAGTTGTCCTGACAGGATCCACGTCCTTCTCGCTCAGCACAGCGCATCAGGGTCCGTGAGACCCCAGGTGTGTCCCTGTCACCCCAGGTGTGTCCCTCACCCCCAGGTGTGTCCCCAGGTGTGTCCCCAGGTGTCACTCACAGTGAAGATCTCCACGATGTCATTAGAAGTTGTCCTGACAGGATCCACGTCCTTCTCGCTCAGCACGCCAGCATCAGGCTGACGCCGTCCGTCTCCAGGATCCACTCCTGCAGCGCCTTGAACTCGCCGTCCTCGGTGATGATGATCTTCTTCTTGTTGTCTGTCTGTGGCAGGTGCATGTACACCTGCGGGGGAGGGGCAGCAGGGTCACCAGGGGCCTTCTGAAGGTCTCCTGGAAACTCCCAAAAGTCACCATGGAGAGATTCAGGTGTTCTCAGGATCCACCTGGAGATCCTGAACCCCCAAAAACCTTCTCAGGTGCCCACAGGTGTCCCAGAGATTCTAAATGTCTCTTAGAAACTCCCAAAAAGTCTCCACAGAAGCTCCAGGTGTTCCTCAAGAGCCACCTGGAGATGTGGAACCCCCAAAAACCTTCTCAGGTACCCACAGGTGTCCCAGAGCTTCTAAATGTCCCTTAGAAACTCTCAAAAATCTCCACAGAGAGACTCAGGTGTTCCTCAGGATCCACCTGGAGATCCTGAACCCCCAAAAACCTTCTCAGGTGCCCACAGGGGTCACCAGGGACCACCCTGAGCCTTCCAAAGGTCACCCTGGAGCACTTCAGGTGTCCCTGAGCACTTTCCATCCTTTCCTGGACCCCTCTGGGTGATCCTTGGGGACCCCCAAACCCCTCCTGGACCTCTCCAGGTGTCCCCAAGCTTCTCCAGGTGTCCCCAAGCTCCCCAGGTGTCCCCAAACCCTGCAAGTGTCCCTGCAGGTGTCCCCAAACCCCTCCAAGTGTCCCCAAACCTCCCCAGGTGTCCCCAAGTCTCTCCAGGTGTCCCAAGCCCCCAGGTGTCCCCAAACCTCCCCAGGTGTCCCCCAGCTGTCCCCCAGGTGTCCCCAAGGCCCCCAGGTGTCCCTGCAGGTGTCCCCAAACCCTCCAGGTGTCCCCAAACCCTCCAGGTGTCCCCAAGGCCCCCAGGTGTCCCTGCAGGTGTCCCCAAACCCCTCCAGGTGTCCCCAAACCTCCCCAGGTGTCCCCAAGTCTCTCCAGGTGTCCCCAGCCCCCAGGTGTCCCCAGGTGTCCCCAAGCCCCCAGGAGTCCCCAAACCTCCCCAGGTGTCCCCAAGCCCCCCAGGTGTCCCCAAGCCCCCCAGGTGTCCCCAGGTGTCCCCAAGCCCCCCAGGTGTCCCCAGCCCCCCAGGTGTCCCCAGCCCCCCAGGTGTCCCACCTTGCTGATCTGCTCGATGCCCTGCAGCGTCATGTCCGTCAGCATGTTGGACTCGATGCAGCGCAGGAAAACGTCGTCGTCCATCTTGTCCACCACCTCCTCCTCCTGGGGGCCAGGGACAGGCACAGGTGACACTCAGGCCAGCCCAGGTGTCCCCTGAGGTGTCCCCTGAGGTGGCCCCTGAGGTGGCCCCAGGTCCCTCCCACCTCCTGCATCTTGTTCTCGTCGCTGTTCATGATGCGGATGCGCAGCACCAGCTTCTCGGCGTTGTCGTCGTTGAAGATGCAGTTCAGGTCGTCACCAAAACCTGGGGGGAACACGGGGTCAGAGCACCCCAAAACTGCCCAGACTCGGCCAGGTCACCCCAAAACCTCACCAGAGATTGGCCTGGACCTCCAGACTCAGCCAGGTCACCCCAAAACCTCACCAGAGATCAGCCAGGACCCCCAAACTCAGCCAGGTCACCCCAAAACCTCCCCAGAGATGGGCCAGGAACCCCCAAAACCTCACCAGAGATCAGCCAGGACCCCCAAACTCAGCCAGGTCACCCCAAAACCTCACCAGAGATGGGCCAGGAACCCCCAAAACCTCACCAGAGATCAGCCTGGACCCCCAGACTCAGCCAGGTCACCCCAAAACCTCACCAGAGATCAGCCAGGACCCCCAAACTCAGCCAGGTCACCCCAAAACCTCCCCAGAGATTGGCCTGGACCTCCAGACTCGGCCAGGTCACCCCAAAACCTCACCAGGGGTCAGTGAGGAACCCCCAGACTCAGCCAGGTCACCCCAAAATCGCTCAAAGGTCACTGAGGGACCACAAAACCCCTCAGAGGTCACTCAGATCACCCTAAAATCTCTCAAAGGTCACCTAGGGACCCCAAAACTTCTCCAAAGGCTCCTCAGACACCCTCAAACTGCCCTCAAAAGCTCCTCAGACACCTTCAAAACTCATCCAGGTCACCCCAGAACTCCTCCAGCTCCCCAAACCTGCTCAGACACCCCCCAAACCTGCTCAGACACCCCCAAAACCTGCTCAGACACCCCCAAACCTGCTCAGACACCCCCAAACCACCCCCAGCCCTGACCTGCGTTGATCTTCTCGGCGATCTGCTCCATGGTCAGCTTGCGGTCCGTCATGTGCTTGCGGTCCAGCTCCCCAGACCCCCTCCAGGACCCCCAAACCTGCTCAGACACCCCCAAACCTGCTCAGACACCCCCAGCCCTGACCTGCGTTGATCTTCTCGGCGATCTGCTCCATGGTCAGCTTGCGGTCCGTCATGTGCTTGCGGTCCAGCTCCCCAAACCCCTCCAGGACCCCCAAACCCCTCCAGGACCCCCAAACCTGCTCAGATACCCCCAAACCTGCTCAGACACCCCCAAACCTGCTCAGACACCCCAAACCTCCCCCAGCCCTGACCTGCGTTGATTTTCTCGGCGATCTGCTCCATGGTCAGCTTGCGGTCCGTCATGTGCTTGCGGTCCAGCTCCCCAAACCCCCTCCAGGACCCCCAAACCCCTCCAGGACCCCCAAACCTGCTCACACACCCCCAGCCCCGACCTGCATTGATCTTCTCGGCGATCTGCTCCATGGTCAGCTTGCGGTCCGTCATGTGCTTGCGGTCCAGCTCCCCCAGACCCCTCCAGCCCCCCAGACCCCCTCCAGGACCCCCCAAACCTGCTCAGACACCCCCAAACCTGCTCAGACACCCCTAAAACCTGCTCAGACACCCCCAAAACCTGCTCAGACACCTCCAGCCCTGACCTGCGTTGATCTTCTCGGCGATCTGCTCCATGGTCAGCTTGCGGTCTGTCATGTGCTTGCGGTCCAGCTCCCCCAAACCCCTCCAGCCCCCAGACCCCTCCAGGACCCCCAAACCTCCCCCCAAACCTGACCTGCGTTGATCTTCTCGGCGATCTGCTCCATGGTCAGCTTGCGGTCCGTCATGTGCTTGCGGTCCAGCTCCACGCGCAGCAGCCAGGGCGAGATGCGGCTGACGTCGAAGTCGGGCATCTCGTAGTACACGTTCACCCACTCCTGGTCCTCGGCCACCACCGTGCTCTGAGGGTTGGGGTCGTAGTAGATGGCGGTGTTGGCTGTCACCTTCGCGCCCAGCGTGGTGTGCTCCAGGCGGCACAGGATGTCCTGGGGACAGGCAGGGGACAGTCAGGGGACATTGGGGACATGGGGACAGTGAGGGGACACTGGGGACATGGGGACAGGCAGAGGACATGGGGACATAGGGATAGTCAGGGGACAGTGAGGGGACACTGGGGACATGGGGACAGGCAGAGGACATGGGGACATTGGGGACATGGTGTGCTCCAGGGCGGCACAGGATGTCCTGGGGACAGGCAGGAGAGAGTCAGGGGACATTGGGGACATGGGGACAGGCAGGGGACATGGGGACATTGGGGACATGGTGTGCTCCAGGCGGCACAGGATGTCCTGGGGACAGGCAGGAGAGAGTCAGGGGACATGGAGACAGTCAGGAGACATTGGGGACATGGGGACAGTCAGGGGACAGTGAGGGAACACTGGGGACATGGGGACAGTTGGGACACTGGGGACAGAGGACATGGAGACAGTCAGCAGACGTGGGGACACAGGGGACATGGGGACACAGAGGTGACACAACCCCACAGGGCCACCACCACACCAAACCAACCCCACGCCACCAGCAGCGCCCCAGAACCCCCAAATTCCTCCCATCTCCCTGTCCCCAGCTGTCCCCAAGGTGCCCCCAGCTGTCCCCAGTGTGCCCCCAGCTGTCCCCAGGGTGTCCCCAGCTGTCCCCAGGGTGTCCCCAGCTGTCCCAAACGTGTCCCCAGCTGTCCCAAACGTGTCCCCAGCTGTCCCCAGTGTGCCCCCAGCTGTCCCCAGGGTGTCCCCAGCTGTCCCCAGGGTGCCCCCAGCTGTCCCCAGGGTGTCCCCAGCTGTCCCTAATGTGTCCCAGCTGTCCCCGGTGCCACCTTGGCGCTCGGCGTCGCGGGCGCTCTGGCCCAGCAGGAACACGGTCAGCGAGGGCGTTTTGGGCTTTTTGGAGATGTTGATCAGCTCCTTGAGGCGGGGCACGCCCAGGGTGACGTTCTTGGCCGACACCCCGGCGTAGTGGAAGGTGTTGAGGGTCATCTGGGTGGCGGGTTCGCCCAGGGACTGCGCGGCCAGCGCGCCCACCATCTCCCCAGGGTGGGCCTGGGGACAAAAGAAATGTCACAGGGGGTCAGGGACCCAAAACCGACCCCAAACCAACCCCAAATCCTCCAAACCATCTCCCCAGGGTGTGCCTGGGGGGACAGGAAATGTCACAGAGGGGTGACAAACCCCAAACTGACCCCAAACCATCTCCCCAGGGTGCGCCTGGGGGGACAGGAAATGTCACAGGGGGGTGACAAACCCCAAACTGACCCCAAACCATCTCCCCAGGGTGGGCCTGGGGACAAAAGAAATGTCACAGAGGGGTGACAAACCCCAAACTGACCCCAAACCATCTCCCCAGGGTGGGCCTGGGGGGACAGAAAATGTCACAGGGGGTCAGGGACCCAAAACCGACCCCAAACCAACCCCAAATCCTCCAAACCATCTCCCCAGGGTGTGCCTGGGGGGACAGGAAATGTCACAGAGGGGTGACAAACCCCAAACTGACCCCAAACCATCTCCCCAGGGTGCGCCTGGGGACAAAAGAAATGTCACAGGGGGTCAGGGACCCCAAACTGGCCCCAAACCATCTCCCCAGGGTGGGCCTGGGGGACAGGAAATGTCACAGAGGGGTGACAAACCCCAAACTGACCCCAAACCTGACCCCCAAACCCCCCCAGCAATGACCCCAAACACGCCAAACCCGCTCTCACAATGGCCTGGTTGAACTTGGACTCGATCTCCCCAGCAGCCAGGCCAAGATCTGACCCCTAACCCCAAACACTGACCCCAAACCCCCAATAACGACCCCAAACCCCAAACACTGACCCCAAACCCCCAGAATGCCCCCAGTCCCTGCTTACGATGGCCTGGTTGAACCTGGACTCGATCTCCCCAGCAGCCAGTCCAAGATCTGACCCCTAACCCCGAGATACTGATCCCAAACCCCCCAAACCCCCCAGCAATGACCCCCAAACACCCCAATAATGACCCCAAACCCCCCAGCAATGACCCCAAACACCCCAAACCCGCTCTCACGATGGCCTGGTTGAACTTGGACTCGATCTCCCCAGCAGCCAGTCCAAGATGTGATCCCAAACCCCCCAAACCCCCCAATAATGACCCCAAACCCCCAGCAATGACCCCAGCCCCTGCTCACGATGGCCTGGTTGAACTTGGACTCGATCTCCCCAGCAGCCAGTCCAAGATGTGATTCCAAACCCCCAAACCCCCAGAATGCCCCCAGCCCTCTCTCACAATGGCCTGGTTGAACTTGGACTCGATCTCCCCCAGCAGCCAGTCCAAGATCTGACCCCAAACCCCAAACACTGACCCCAAACAGCCCCAGCAATGACCCCAAACCCCCAAAGCAGCTCTCACGATGGCCTGGTTGAACTTGGACTCGATCTCCCCCAGCAGCCAGTCGAAGGCCTCCCCGCTGAGGCGGAACTCCTCCACCATGCGGCGGCTGCAGAGCCGTGGAGCGTGAGGTGGATGTTGAAGAGCAGCGTGGCGTTCTCCTGCGCCTGCCGGCTCAGCGGGTCCCTCCCCGTTCACGATCACCAGCTTGCGGCTCAAGCTCCTTCACCCCCGCGGGAAATGAGGGGGAATGGGGGCTGGAACCTTCCAGAGAAACCTCAAAACTAATTATGGGCTCCTGAGCGACTCCAGAACCTTCCAGAGAGACCCCAAACCAATGATGGGTTCCTGAGCATCCCCAAACCCATCACAGCTCAGCTCCTTCACCCCTCGCGGGGAACAACGGGATGGAACCTTCCAGAGAGACCCCAGAACCAAAAAATGAGTTCCTGAGCGACTCCAGAACCTTCCAGAGAGACCCCAGAACCCATCATGGGCTCCTGAGCGACTCAGCTCCTTCCCCCCTGCAGGGAAACGGGGCTGGAACCTTCCAGAGAGACCCCAGAACCAACCATGGGCTCCTGAGCGACTCCAGAACCTTCCAGAGAGACCCCAAACCAATGACGGGTTCCTGAGCGGCTCAGCTCCTTCACCCCTGTGGGGGAAATGAGGGGGAATGGGGGCTGGAACCTTCCAGAACTTCCCCAGAACCAAAAATGGGTTCCTGAGCGGCTCGCTCCTTCACCCCTCATGTGGGGAAACGGGGGGCTGGAACCTTCCAGAGAGACCCCAGAACCAACCATGGGTTCCTGAGCATCCCCAAACCCATCACGGCTCAGCTCCTTCACCCCTACGGGGAAATGAGGGGCAATGGGGGCAGGAACCTTCCAGAGAGAACCCAGAACCAACCATGGGTTCCTGAGTGTCCCCAAACCCATCATGGGTTCCAGAGAGACCCCAGAACCAACCATGGGTTCCTGAGTGTCCCCAAACCCATCACGGCTCAGCTCCTTCACCCCTGCAGGGAACGGAGGGGAATGGGGGCTGGAACCTTCCAGAGTGACCCCAAAACCAATCTTGGGTTCCAGAGCGACTCCAGAACCAATAATAGGTTCCAGAGGGGCTCCAGAACCTTCCAGAGTGTTCCCAGAGCTATCCTGGGTTCCTGAGGGACTCAAAAACCTTCAAGAGCTTCCCCAAACCAATCTTGGGTTCCTGAGCATCCCCAAACCCATCACAGCTTCCAGAGCGACTCCAGAACCTTCCAGAGCGACCCCAAAGCTAATCATGGGTTCCAGAACGTCACCAAAACCAACCATGGGTTCCAGAGGGACTCCAGAACCTTCCAGAGCGACCCCAAAGCTAATCATGGGTTCCAGAACGTCACCAAAACCAACCATGGGTTCCAGAGGGACTCCAGAACCTTCCAGAGCGACTCCAAAGTCAATCTTGGGTTCCAGAGCAACTCAAGAACCTCCCAGAACGTCCCCAAAGCCAATCAGGGGTTCCTAAAGCACTCCAGAACGTCCCCAAGCCCATCACAGCTTCCTGAGGGACTCCAGAACCTTCTCTGAGGGTCCCAAGTACCCCCAAACCATCCCAGGCTCCTCTAGAACCCCCCAGAACATCCCCAAAATCCATCGTGGCTTCCTGAGGGACTCAGGAACCTTCCTGAGGTTTGGGGGGGACCCCAAAACCCACCAGAGCTTCCTGAGGGACCCCAAAACCCACAGAACTTCCTTGGGGTCCTTCACATCCCCCCAAAACCTTTTTGGGGTCACTGGAGCCCCCCCAGAATCCCCCCAGAACCTTTTTAGGGGGTCCCCAAATCCCCCTGGACCTTCCCAAACCCCTCCAGCTCCTTTTCCAGGAGCATGATTGGTCCAAATCCCTCCCAAAATTTCTGGAAGGGTTCCCAAATCCCTCCCAGATCCATTTTTGGGGTTCAGGGACCGTCCCCAGGCAGGTTTTGGGGTGCCCCACTCACCCTCCACCACCTTGACCGGGTGCAGGTCCGAGGGCAGCCGGGAGTTGATGTGGAAAATCTTCTGCGCGTTCCAGATCATGCGGAGCAGGTTACAGGGGAGCACCACCTGGGACCCCAAAAACGGGGTACAGAGATCAAAAATGGGGTACAGAAATCAAAAACGGGGTACAGAGATCAAAAATGGGGGGCAGGTTACAGGGGAGCACCACCTGGGACCCCAAAAACAAGGGACAGGGGTCAAAAATGGGGGTACAGAGATCAAAAACGGGGAGCAGGGGTCAAAAATGGGGTACAGAGATCAAAAATGGGGTACAGAGATCAAAAATGGGGGACAGAGATCAAAAATGGGGGTACAGAGCCAGGGAGCACCACCTGGGACCCCAAAAGCGGGGGACAGAGATCAAAAATGGGGTACAGAGCCAGGGAGCACCACCTGGGACCCCAAAAACGGGGGGATATGGGTCAAAAATGGGGTACAGAGATCAAAAATGAGGTACAGAGATCAAAAATGGGGTACAGAGATCAAAAATGGGGGCAGATTACAGGGAGCACCACCTGGGACCCCAAAAGCGGAGTACAGAGATCAAAAATGGGGTACAGAGATCAAAAGCGGGGTACAGAGATCAAAAATGGGGGGCAGGTTACAGGGAGCACCACCTGGGACCCCAAAAACGGGGGACAGGGATCAAAAACGGGGTACAGAGATCAAAAGCGGGGGCAGGTTACAGGGAGCACCACCTGGGACCCCAAAAACGGGGTACAGAGATCAAAAATGGGGTACAGAGCCAGGGAGCACCACCTGGGACCCCAAAAGCGGGGTACAGGGGTCAAAAATGGGGTACAGAGCCAGGGAGCACCACCTGGGACCCCAAAACGGGGTACAGAGATCAAAAATGAGGTACAGAGATCAAAAATGGGGGCAGGTTACAGGGAGCACCACCTGGGACCCCAAAAGCAGGGGACAGAGGTCAAAATGGGCAAAGAACCCCAAAAATGGAGGGCAGGGGTCAAAAATGGGGTACAGAGATCAGAAATGGGGGGCAGGTTACAGGGAGCACCACCTGGGACCCCCAAAAACGGGGGGGATATGGGTCAAAAATGGGGGAAGAACCCCCAAAAAATGGGGGGCATGGGTCAAAAATGGGGAAATAACACCAAAAATAGGGGTACAGAGCCAGGGAGCACCACCTGGGGACCCCAAAACGGAGGTACAGAGGTAAAAAATAAGCAAAGAACCCCAAGAATGGGGGAAAGAGCCCCAAAAATGGGGGGCAGAACCCCAAAAATGGGGAGCACGGGTCAAAAATGGGGCAAAGAACCCCAAAAATGAGGGGAAGAACCCTAAAAATGGGGAGCACAGGTCAAAAATAGGAGCAGAACCCCAAAACTAGGAAATTTGGGGTGCTCTGGTTGAGTTTTTGGGTATCTTGGTTGAAATGTGGGATATCCAGGTCAGATTTTGGGGTGCCCCAGGGGTTTTGGGGTGGTTCTGGGGTGACCTTGCTGTCCCCCGTGGGGAAGATGACCCTGAGCACCCCAAAAGGAGGAATCTGGGATAGCTCAGTGAGACATTATGACATCTCACTTGGATTTTGGGATATCCAGGTCGGATTTTGGGGTATCCAGATCGGATTTTGGGGTACCTAAGTTGGATTTTGGGGTACCCAGGTCAGATTTTGGGGTGTCCCAGGAGTTTTTGGGGTGTCCCAGGGGTTCCTGGGATGGTTTTCGGGCTGACCTTGCTGTCCCCGTGGGGAGGATGACCCTGAGCACCCCAAAAGGAGGAATCTGGGATATCTCGGTTGGAGTTTGGGGTATTTTGGTCAGATTTTGGGGTGTCCCAGGGATGTCTGGGGTGTTTTTGGGGTGCCCTTGGGCTGACCTTGCTGACCCCGTGGGGAAGATGACCCTGAGCACCCCAAAAGGAGGAATCTGGGATATCTCGGTCGGAGTTTGGGGTATTTTGGTCAGATTTTGGGGTACCTAGGTTGGATTTTGGGGTGTCCCAGGGGTTCCTGGGACAGTTTTTGGGCTGACCTTGCTGTCCCCCGTGGGGAAGATGACCCTGAGCACCCCAAAAGGAGGAATCTGGGATATCTCGGTCGGAGTTTGGGGTATTTTGGTCAGATTTTGGGGTGTCCCAGGAGTTTTTGGGGTGCCCCAGGGGTTTTTGGGGTGTCCTTGGGCTGACCTTGCTGTCCCCCGTGGGGAAGATGACCCTGAGCACCTCCCTGTCCTCGCGCATGCGCTCGAACTCGCGCTCCAGCTCGTTCTGGATGTGGGCGTTGGACAGGATGTCCTTGACCAGCTCCTCCTGCAGCGTGCGGCGCAGAGCCCGCTCGTTGGTGTAGTCGAACTTGAACCTGGGCAGCCAGGGACACTCAGGGACAGCCAGGGACAGACTGGGACAGACTGGGACAGACTGGGACAGCTCAGGGACAGGTCAGGGACAGCCAGGGACAGCTCAGGGGCAGTCAGGGACAGCCTGGGACAGACTGGGACAGCCTGGGACAGCCTGGGACAGTCAGGGACAGCCTGGGACAGTCAGGGACAGGTCAGGGATAGCCAGGGACAGCCAGGGACAGACTGGGACAGACTGGGACAGGTCAGGGACACTGAGGGACACTCAGGGACAGCCAGGGACAGACTGGGACAGGTCAGGGACAGCCAGGGACAGCTCAGGGACAGGTCAGGGACACTGAGGGACAGGTCAGGGACACTGAGGGACAGTCAGGGACAGTCAGGGACAGCCAGGGACACTCAGGGACAGCCAGGGACAGGTCAGGGACAGGTCAGGGCAGTCAGGGACACTGAGGGACACTCAGGGACAGCTCAGGGACAGCCTGGGACAGCTCAGGGACAGCCAGGGACAGCTCAGGGACAGCCTGGGACAGCTCAGGGACACTCAGGGACAGATCAGGGACAGCTCAGGGACAGTCAGGGACAGCCTGGGACAGGTCAGGGACACTCAGGGACACTCAGGGACAGATCAGGGACAGCTCAGGGACAGCTCAGGGATAGCCAGGGACAGGTCAGGGACAGCCAGGGACAGGTCAGGGACAGGTCGGGGCAGCCAGGGACAGCTCAGGGACAGGTCAGGGACAGTCAGGGACAGCACAGGGACAGCTCAGGGCAGTCTGGGACACTGAGGGACACTCAGGGACAGCCAGGGACAGCTCAGGGACAGCTCCATGTCCCCACCCTGTCCCCAGTGCCTCCCCAGTGTCCCCAGTGTCCCTCACTTTTTCTCGAAGGCCTTGTTGGAGGGTTTCAGTGTGGCCAGGTTCTGCAACTCCACGCTCTCCCAGTGTCCCCAGTGTGTCCCCATGTCCCTCACAGTGTTCCCATGTCCCCAGCCCCTCACTTTTTCTCGAAGGCCTTGTTGGAGGGTTTCAGGGTGGCCAGGTTCTGTAATCCCTCACTCTCCCAGTGCCCCCAGTGTCCCCAGTGTTCCCAGCCCCTCACTTTTTCTCGAAGGCCTTGTTGGAGGGTTTGAGGGTGGCCAGGTTCTGGAACTCCACGCTCTCCCCCGCCAGCCCGTCCTCGCCGTAGCGCAGCTGCACCACCTGGTTGATGGAGTTCCTGACCGTGGCGTCGTACTTGACCATCACCGACTCCATCGACTTGATCAGGCGCCGCTGGATGTACCCTGGGGGCAGCGGGGCTCAGGGGCAGCAGGGCTCGGGGGGGCTTAAGGGGAGCCCAGGAGGGGTCTGGGGGGCTTGGGGGAGCCCAGGAGGGGTCTGGGGGCTTGGGGACCCCAGGAGGGGTCTGGGAGGGGTTTGGGGACCCCAGGAGGGGGTCGGGGGGAGCCAGGGGAGCCCAGGAGGGCTCTGGGGGGCTTAGGGGAGCCCAGGAGGGGTCTGGGAGGGGTTTGGGGGACCCCAGGAGGGGGTCGGGGGCAGCCAGGGGAGCCCAGGAGGGGTCTGGGGAGCCAGGGAGCCCAGGAGGGTCTGGAGGAACCAGGGGAGCCCAGCAGGGCTCTGGGGGGCTTGGGGAGCCCAGGAGGGGTCTGGGGGGGCTTGGGGGAGCCCAGGAGGGGTCTGGAGGGGCTTGGGGACCCCAGCAGGGCTCTGGGGGGCTTGGGGGAGCCCAGGAGGGGTCTGGGGGGGTTTGGGGAGCCCAGGAGGGGTCTGGGGGAGCCAGGGGAGCCCAGGAGGGATCTGGGGGCTTGGGGGAGCCCAGCAGGGCTCTGGGGGGCTTAAGGGGGAGCCCAGGAGGGGTCTGGAGGAGCCAGGGGGCCCAGGAGGGGTCTGGGGGGAGCCAGGGGAGCCCAGGAGGGTCTGGAGGAGCCAGGGGGCCCAGGAGGGGTCTGGGGAGCCAGGGGAGCCCAGGAGGGTCTGGGGGGCTTGGGGGAGCCCAGGAGGGCTCTGGGGGCTTGGGGGAGCCCAGGAGGGCTCTGGGGGGTGGGTTGGGGGAGCCCAGGGAGGGGTCGGGGGGGCGCCAGGGGGACCCCAGCAGGGGTCTGGGGAGCCAAGGGACCCCAGGAGGGGTCTGGGGGCTTGGGGACCCCAGGAGGTGTTTGGGAGGGCTTGGGGACCACAGCAGGGCTCTGGGGGAGACAGGGGGATCCCAGGAGGGGTCTTGGGGGCTTGGGGAGCCCAGGAGGGGTCGGGGGGTGGGTTGGGGGAGCCCAGGAGGGGTCTGGGGTGGTTTGGAGGACCCTTGGAGGGGTTTGGCGGTCTCAAGAATCTTCTGGGAAAGGTCTGAGGGTCTCCAGGAGATCCCCAGGAGGTGTCTGAGGGGAGTTTGGGATCCTGGAGAGGGTTTGGGGGTCCCCAGGAGGTGTCTGGGCAGGGTTTGGGTGGGATTTGGGTGCGATTTGGGCAGGATCACAGCCAGTGACCAGTCTCAGCAGTTTTCACACGGGACCCTGGTGGTACCTGGGCAGGGTCAGGGTGGGATTTGGGCAGGATTTTGGGCAGGATTTGGGCAGGATCCGGGCACTGACCGGTCTCAGCCGTTTTCACGGCCGTGTCCATGAGACACCAGAACAGAATTTGGGGTCCCTGGTGGTACCTGGGCAGGGATTTGGGCAGGGATTTGGGGCGGGATTTGGGCGGGGATTTGGGCGGGGGATTTTGGGCGGGGATTTTGGGCGGGGATTTTGGGCGGGGATTTTGGGCGGGGATTTGGGGCGGGGTTCAGCCACTGACCGGTCTCAGCCGTTTTCACGGCCGTGTCGATAAGACACCAGAGCAGAATTTGGGGTATCCAGGAGGTGTCTGGGCAGGGTTTGGGTGGGATTTGGGCAGGATTCGGGCACTGACCAGTCTCAGCAGTTTTCACAGGGGACCCTGGTGGTACCTGGGCAGGGTCAGGGTGGGATTTGGGGCGGGATTTTGGGGCGGGATTTGGGCAGGATTTGGGCAGGATTTGGGCGGGATCCAGGCACTGACCAGTCTCAGCCGTTTTCACGGCCGTGTCCATGAGACACCAGAACAGAATTTGGGGTCCCTGGTGGTACCTGGGCAGGGATTTGGGGCGGGGATTTTGGGGCGGGGATTTTGGGGCGGGGGATTTTGGGCGGGGATTTTGGGGCGGGGATTTTGGGGCGGAGTTTGGGGCGGGGATTTGGGGCGGGGATTTGGGGCGGGGATTTAGGCGGGGATTTGGGCAGGATTTGGGCGGGATTTGGGGGCGGGATTTGGGGGCGGGATTCAGCCACTGACCGGTCTCAGCCGTTTTCACGGCCGTGTCGATGAGACACCAGAGCAGAATTTGGGGTCCCTGGTGGTACCCGGGCAGGGATTTGGGCAGGATTTGGGCGGGATTTGGGCGGGGTTCAGGCACTGACCGGTCTCAGCCGTTTTCACAGGGGACCCTGGTGGGTACCTGGGCAGGGATTTGGGGCGGGGATTTGGGCGGGGATTTGAGGCGGGGGATTTGGGCGGGGATTTGGGCAGGATCCGGGCACTGACCGGTCTCAGCCGTTTTCACGGCCGTGTCGATCAGCCCCTCGCGCCCGCCCATGGCGTGGAAGAAGAACTTCGGTGGGCGTCAGCCCCGCCAGGTACGAAGTTCTCCACGAAGCCGCGGCTCTCGGGGCCGTAGTCGTCCTTGATGAAGTGCGGCAGCGTCCGGTGCTTGAAGCCGAAGGGGATTCGCTTCCCCTCCACGTTCTGCTGCCCCACCACGGCAATCACCTGCGGGGACAGCGGCCACAGGCTGGGCACAACTCCCGGGGGGCAGCAGGGGGCAGAGAGCACAAGGATCCACAGAGCAACGGGGGGAAACTGCTGACGTGCTGCAGGATGCACTTAAAACTTATTGAGATGCTTCAGGAACTGCCTAAAACCCACTGAGATCATTCAGGAATCACCTAAAACCCACTGAGATCATTCAGGAACTGCCTAAAATCCACTGAGATCCTTCAGGAACTGCCTAAAACTCACTGAGATCCTTCAGGAACTGCCTAAAACCCACTGAGACCATTCAGGAACTGCCTAAAACTCACTGAGATCCTTCAGGAACTGCCTAAAACTCACTGAGATCATTCAGGAATCACCTAAAACTCACTGAGATCCTTCAGGAACTGCCTAAAACTCACTGAGATCATTCAGGAACTGCCTAAAACCCACTGAGATCATTCAGGAATCACCTAAAACTCACTGAGATCCTTCAGGAACTGCCCCAAACTCACTGAGACCATTCAGGAACTGCCTAAAACTCACTGAGATCCTTCAGGAACTGCCTCAAACTCACTGAGATCATTCAGGAATCACCTAAAACCCACTGAGATCCTTCAGAATCCACATAAAACCCACTGAGATCCTTCAGGAACTGCCTAAAACCCACTGAGATCCTTCAGGATCCAGGATCTCAAAAAATCCCCAAAAAATCCCCAAAAAATCCCCCAAAAAATCCCCAAAAAATCCCCAAACTTGGCAGAAAGCACCCCAAACCTGGGAGATGTTGATCTTGGAGTCCTTGGCCCTCGAGACCACCTCAAAAAAAATCCCCAAAAAAATCCCAAAAGAATCCCAAAAAATCCAAAAAAAATCCCCAAAAAATCCCCAAAAAATCCCCAAAAAATCCCCAAAAAATCCCCAAAAAATCCCCAAAAATCCCCAAAAAACCCAAAAAACCCAAAAAAATCCCCAAAAATCCAAAAAAAAATCCCCCAAAAAATCCCAAAAAATCCCAAAAAATCCCAAAAAAATCCCAAAAAAAATCCCCAAACTTGGTAGAAAACACCCCAAACCTGGGAGATGTTGATCTTGGAGTCCTTAAACCTCGAGACCACCTCAAAAACCTCAAAAAAAATCCCCAAAAAAATCCCCAAAAAATCCCCAAAAAATCCCCAAAAAATCCCCAAAAAATCCCCAAAAAATCGCCAAAAAAATCCCAAAAAAATCCCCAAAAAATCCCAAAAAAATCCCCAAATTGGCAGAAAGCACCCCAAACCTGGGAGATGTTGATCTTGGAGCCCTTGGCCCCCGAGACCACCATGGATTTGAAGTTGTTGTACTCGGAGAGGGATTTCTGGGCCGAGGATCCCGTCTTGTCGCGCGCGTCGTTCAGGATCCGGTTCACCTGGTTCTCGAAGGTTTGCCTCAGGGTGTTCCCTGGGGTGGGCTCCAGCTCGTTGTTGTGAGCCTTCTCTATCACCTGCAGAGCCCAAGCAGCACCCCAGAATAGTCAGGGAGGAGCCCCCAAATGATCTGGGGGGGAAAAGGAGCTGAGAAGGTCAAAAAAACCCAAAAACTCCAGAGGGGCTGCAGCAAACTCACTGAGATAATTCAGGATCCACCTCAAACCCACTGAGATAATTCAGGAACCACCTCAAACCCACTGAGATCATTCAGGAACCACCTCAAACCCACTGAGATCCTTCAGGATCCATCCCAAACTCACTGAGATCCTTCAGGAACCACCTCAAACTCACTGAGATCCTTCAGGAACTGCCTAAAACTCACTGAGATCCTTCAGGATCCACCTCAAACCCACTGAGATCCTTCAGGAACTGCCCCAAAATCCCTGAGATAAATCAGGAACTGCCCCAAACCCACTGAGATCCTTCAGGATCCACCTCAAACCCCACATGGAGCACCCCAAACCTGGGAGATGTTGAAATGAAAATTCCAGGTGGACAAAAACTACCTGAGACCCTCAAAAAAACCCCAAAAAACTGCACAGGAACCACCTCAAATGCCCTAAGATCCTTCAGGAACTGCCCCAAAACCCCTATGGAGCACCCCAAGAACTTTTGGAACCCCCCAAACCTGGGAGAAGTTGATCTTGGACCTCCTGGTGCCCAAAACCACCCCAAGAACCTCAAAAAAAAAATCCCCCCAAAAATCCCAAAAAACTCCATAGGATCCACCTCAAACCCACTGAGATCCCTCAGGAACCTCCTATGGACACCCCCAAAATTCCTAAAAGCTCCAAGAAATTCCCCAAAATTCACCAGAGCTCCTCAGAGGGATCTGGGGGTGGTGGCACCACCCAAGGAAGGGCTGGAGGTGGCTCTGGGATGCTCCAAAAGCCACCCAAGATATTTGGGGGGCACCAAAAACTCCCCTGGAATTCCTGAGGGTTCCTCAAAATATCCAAAATTTGGGGAGCACCCCAAAATATCCCAGGAATTCTGGGAAGGATCCAAACCCCTGTGGAACCCCCAGAGACCCCAAAACCCCCAAAAATGTGCAGAGGACACCCCAAAATCTCCCCTTGAAGGAACCTCAGACCTCCAACAACTGCAGAAATCCCCAAAATCCCAAATTCTCACCCAAAAAAACCCCAAAATCCCAACCTGGGGGGTGTCCCAAAAAAATGGGGAGGTCCCCCACAACTCCAAGGACTCCCCAAAATTTTGGAAAACGCCCCAAAATCCCACCTCAATGACATCCTGCTTGGCTTTCTTGATGGTGTTCTGGATGTCCTGGTAGGTCTTGGCGTCAGCAATGGAGTCCCCAATGCCAATGGTGTGACCTGAGGGGACATCTGGGGTTCAGGGGGGGCTCCCCAAATTCAGGGTCACCTCCAATCCCACCCCTGACCCCCAAAAAGTCAATCCTGGGTCGGGTTCTGGTGAAGTTTTGGGAGGAAATGGGACAATGAGGGGCAAAAATGGGGGTGGGACCTCGGCCAGCAAAATTTCTGAGAACTCCCTGTCCCCAAAAAAGGGTCTGAGGGCTCCCCAAGACATTCCTGCCACAAAAATGGGACTCAAGAACCCCCAAGGACACAAAAGTGTCACCAAGAAGGTCCCCAAGTGACCAAACCTCAGCAGGTGCCACCAAGAGGGGTCCCAGTCCCCCATGGACCATCCCAGGTCCCAAAATTCCAAAAAAATAATGGGTCCAAGGACCACCAGGACCTCAAAAAAAATGTCCTAGACCCCCATGGACCATCCCAGGTCCCAAAATTTCCAAAGAAACGGATCCAAGGACCACCAGGACCTCAAAAACAAGGTCCAAAACCCCCAGAGCTCCACCAAGCAGGGAGCTGGGAAGGTCCCCAGGAGCCCCCAGCCCCACCCTCGATGGGGCAGAGCCCCCAGGAGCCCCCCAGGAGCCCCCAGGAGCCCCCCAGGAGCCCCCAGGAGCCCCCAGCCCCACCCTCGATGAGGCAGAGCCCCCAGGAGCCCCCAGGAGCCCCCCAGCCCCACCCTCGATGGGGGTAGAGCCCCTAGGAGCCCCCAGGAGCCCCCAGGAGCCCCCAGGAGCCCCCAGCCCCACCCTCGATGGGGCAGAGCCCCCAGGAGCCCCCAGGAGCCCCCCAGGAGCTCCCCAGGAGCCCCCAGCCCCACCCTCGATGAGGCAGAGCCCCCAGGAGCCCCTAGGAGCCCCCAGGAGCCCCCAGGAGCCCCCAGCCCCACCCTCGATGGGGCAGAGCCCAGCAGGAGCTGTCCCACCCCAGGAGCCCCCCAGGAGCCCCCAGCCCCACCCTCGATGGGGCAGAGCCCCCAGGAGCCCCCCAGGAGCCCCCCAGGAGCCCCCAGCCCCACCCTCGATGAGGCAGAGCCCCCAGGAGCCCCCAGGAGCCCCCAGCCCCACCCTCGATGAGGCAGAGCCCCCAGGAGCCCCCAGGAGCCCCCCAGGAGCCCCCCAGCCCCACCCTCGATAAGGCAGAGGCCCCCAGGAGCCCCCCAGGAGCCCCCAGGAGCCCCCAGCCCCACCCTCGATGGGGCAGAGCCCAGCAGGAGCCCCCCAGGAGCCCCCCAGGAGCCCCCCCAGGAGCCCCCCAGCCCCACCCTCGATAAGGCAGAGCCCCAGGAGCCCCCCCAGGAGCCCCCCAGGAGCCCCCCAGGAGCCCCCCAGGAGCCCCAGCCCCACCCTCGATGAGCAGCCAGTTGTTGATGACGGTCTGGATGTTGCTGTAGAAGAGGCGCGTGGTGTCGTGGCCCATCTCCAGGTAGGAGATGTGCACCAGGGACCCCGCAGACGTGCCCAGGGACTTCTTGCACAGGATGCCCATGATCAGCTCCCCGTTCTCCACGATCACCTGGGGACAGCAGGGACAGGCTCAGGGGGCAGGGCCAGGGCACAGCCAGTGGCACCTGGAGACACCAGAGAGACAGCCAGTGTCACCAGGGGACAGCCAGTGACACCAGGGGACAGCCAGTGTCACCTGGAGACAGCCAGTGTCACCAGAGAGACACCCAGTGTCACCAGAGAGACACCAAATGTCACCAGGGAGACAGCCAGTGTCACCAGAGACAGCCAGTGTCACCAGGGGACAGCCAGTGTCACCTGGAGAAGCCCAAAAACAACCCCAGGCCACATCAAAGTCTATAAAGTGCTCCTTGAGTGGGGCAAGTGCCACCAAAGACACCTCAGACATCCCAAACCCCCTCAGACCCTCCAAAATCCCATCAGACCATCCCAAAATCCCATCAGATCCCACCCAAACCCCTCAGACCATCCCCAAAACCCCTTGAAATCACAGCCAAAACCACCTGAGACCACCCCAAACCACCTCAAATCATCCCCAAACCCCTGAGACCATCCCAGAAACCCCTCAGACCATCCCAGAACCCCTCAGATCCCACCCAAACCCCCTGAGATCACCCCAAAATCCTATCAGATCCCACCCAAACCCCTCAGACCATCCCAAAACCCCATGAAATCCCACCCAAAACCACCTGAGACCACCCCAAACCACCTCAAATCATCCCCAAACCCCCCTCAAACCCCCCTGAGATCACCCCAAACCCCTCAGACCATCCCAAAACCCCCTGAAATCACACCCAAAACCACCTGAGACCACCCCAAACCCCTCAGACCATCCCAAAACCCCCTCAAACCCCATCCAAAACCACCTGAGACCACCCCAAACCACCTCAAATCATCCCCAAACCCCTGAGACCATCCCAGAACCCCTCAGATCCCACCAAAAGCCCTGAGATCACCCCAAAATCCTATCAGATCCCACCCAAACCCCTCAGACCATCCCCAAACCCCCTCAGACCCACCAAAACCCCCTGAGATGACCCCAAATCCCCTCAAACCCTCCTGAGACCACCCCAAACCCCCTCAAACCCCATCCAAAACCCCTCAAACCACCCCAAACCCGTGTCAGACCATCCCAGAACCCCCTCAGACCATCCCAGAACCCCCTCAGACCCACCAAAACCCCCTCAGACCCACCAAAACCCCCTCAGACCACCCCAAACCCCCTCAAACCCCCAGAGACCACCCCAAACCCCCCTCAAACCCATCCAAAACCACCTCAAACCACCCCAAACCCCCATCAAACCCCATCCAAAACGACCTCAAACCACCCCAAACCCCCGTCAGACCCCCACCAAAACCCCCTCAGACCATCCCCAAACCCCCTCAAACCCCTGAGACCACCCCAAACCCCCTCAGACCATCCCCAAACCCCCCTCAAACCCCATCCAAAACCACCCCAAACCCCTGTCAGACCATCCCAGAACCCCCTCAGACCCCACCAAAACCCCCTGAGATGACCCCAAACCCCTCAAACCCTCCTGAGACCACCCCAAACCCCCTCAAACCCCACCAAAACCCCTGAAATCCCACCCAAAACCCCCGAGATGACCCCAAAACGCCCTGAGACCCCCTGAGACCCCCCAGCCCCACCTTGGTGTCCCCAGGGGAGATGTGCTTGTAGGGGCCGCTGTCCTCGTCGTCGGGGTGCGTGCTGTGCGTGCGGATGCAGTTGATGTGCCCGGGGATGATGAGGGAGAAGATTTGCTTCCCTGTCCACAGGGGCCGTGGCTTCAGGATGGCAGGCTGGGGCACCTTGCCATCCCAGGTGGAGAGGAACATCAGCAGGTTCATCACCTCGCCCTGGGAGAACCCAAAAACACCCCAAAACACCCCAAAAATGTCAGTGATTGACATAATCCCATAGAGATCCTAAAATGTCCTAAAATATCCCAAAATCCCCATCCCAGGTGGAGAGGAACATCAGCAGGGTCATCACCTCGCCCTGGGGACACCCAAAAACACCCCAAAAATGTCAGTGATTGAGATAATCCCATAGAGATCCCAAAATGTCCTAAAATGTCCTAAAACATCCCAAAATCCCCATCCCAGGTGGACAGGAACATCAGCAGGTTCATCACCTCGCCCTGGGAGAACCCAAAAACACCCCAAAAACACCCCAAAAATGTCAGTGATTGAGATAATCCCATAGAGATCCTAAAATGACCCAAAACATCCCAAAATCCCCATCCCACATGGACAGGAACATCAGCAGGGTCATCACCTCGCCCTGGGAGAACCCAAAAACACCCCAAAAACACCCCAAAAATGTCAATAATTGAGATAATCCCATAGAGATCCCAAAATGTCCTAAAACATCCCAAAATCCCCATCCCAGGTGGACAGGAACATCAGCAGGTTCATCACCTCGCCCTTGGGGACACCCAAAAACACCCCAAAAATGTCAATAATTGAGATAATCCCATAGAGATCCTAAAATGACCCAAAAATGTCCTAAAACATCCCAAAATCCCCATCCCACATGGACAGGAACATCAGCAGGTTCATCACCTCGCCCTGGGGACACCCAAAAACACCCCAAAAATGTCAATAATTGACATAATCCCATAGAGATCCCAAAATGTCCTAAAATGTCCTAAAACATCCCAAAATGTCCATCCCAAATGCACAGGAACATCAGCAGGTTCATCACCTCGCCCTGGGGACACCCCAAAAACATCCCAAAAATGTCACCAACCAAAGAGACCTCACTGAGATCCCAAAATGTCCTAAAAATGTCCTAAAACATCCCAAAATCCCCATCCCACATGGACAGGAACATCAGCAGGGTCATCACCTCGCCCTGGGGACACCCAAAAACATCCCAAAATGTCAGTGATTGAGATAATCCCATAGAGATCCCAAAATGTCCTAAAACATCCCAAAATCCCCATCCCAGGTGGAGAGGAACATCAGCAGGGTCATCACCTCGCCCTGGGGACACCCAAAAAATCCCAAAAATGTCAGTGATTGAGATAATCCCATAGAGATCCCAAAATGTCCTAAAATGTCCTAAAACATCCCAAAATCCCCATCCCACATGGGCAGGAACATCAGCAGGGTCATCACCTCGCCCTGGGGGACACCCAAAAAAAACCCCAAAAATGTCAGTGATTGGGATAATCCCATAGAGATCCCAAAATGTCCCAGAAATGCCCCAAACCCCCTTCAGAGGGCTTGGAGCATCTTCCCAGCCATGAGCGTGTCCTGAACTCAACCCCACCTCAAACACTGCCCTAAACCCCTCAAACCACCCAAAACCACCCCAAAACCATCCAAAACCACCCCAGAACGACCCTAAATCACCTCAAATCACCCTGAACAGCCCCAAACCCCCCAAGTCACCCCAAAACCCAACTTTGTTCAGGAAGATGTTTCTTACTGAAACTCCACGTGGTGGGCAACGCGTCCTGTCCTAAAACCACCTCCTACAACTTGTCCAAATCACCCCAAAACCACCTCAGACCAACCCCAAATCACCCCAAAATCACCTCAAATCACCCCAAAACCACCATGAATCACCCCAAACCCCCCTGAATCCCCCCAAACCTGACCCTCTGAGGAAGACGTCCCTCTTGGTGAACTTGTGCACTGTGGTCAGCATGTCCTGAACTAAACCCACCTCAAACACCTGCCCTAAAACACCTCAAACCACCCCAAAAACCATCACTCAAATCACCCCAAAAACACCATAAATCACCTCAAATCACCCCAAACCCCCTGAATCCCCCAAACAAACCCTCTGGAGGAAGACGTCCCTCTTGGTGAACTTGCGTACGGCCGTCAGCGTGTCCTGAACTAAACCCACCTCAAACACCTGCCCTGAAACCCCTCAAACCACCCCAAAAACAACTCAAAGCAACCCTAAAATCACTATAATTATCCCAAATCACCTCAAACAACCCCAAACCACAAACTCCCCCCAGACGGACCCTCTGAAGGAAGACGTCCCTCTTGGTGAACTTGCCCACGGTGGTTAGGACATCCTGAACTAAACCCACCTCAAACACCTGCCCTAAAACACCTCAAATCACCCCAAAAACAACTTAAATCACCCCAAAAACAACTTAAATCACCCCAAAAATCACCATAACTCACCCCAAAACCATCCTAAGTGACCCCAAACCCTCCTGAATTCCTCCAAATCTGACCCTCTTGAGGAAGACGTCCCTCTTGGCGAAGCTGCGCACGGCCGTCAGCGTGTCCTGCATGATGCCCTACCCCAAACACCTGCCCTAAAACACCTCAAACCACCCCAAAAACAACTCAAACCACCCCAAAAACATCATCAATCACCCCAAAAACACCATAAATCACCTCAAATCACCCCAAACCCCTCTGAATCCCCCCAAATCTGAACCCTCTCGAGGAAGACGTCCCTCTTGGTGAACTTGTGCACGGCCGTCAGCGTGTCCTGAACTAAACCCACCTCAAACACCTGCCCTGAAACCCCTCAAACAACCCCAAAAACATCCCAAATAACCCCAAACCCCCTGAATCCCCCCAAATCTGACCCTCTCGAGGAAGACGTCCCTCTTGGTGAACTTGCGCACGGCCGTCAGCGTGTCCTGCACGATGCCCATGACAGGCCGGTTGCTCTGGGGGGTGACGATCATCCTGGGCACCATGGCCAGCTCCTGGATCTCGGCCCGCGTCTCCAGCGACTGCGGCAGGTGCAGGTTCATCTCGTCGCCGTCGAAATCGGCGTTGTAGGGAGTGGTGACACTGTGGGGACACATTGGGGACATTGTGGGGACACTGGGGACATCAGGGACATTGGGGCAGGTTCATCTCGTCGCCGTCGAAATCGGCCTTGTAGGGAGTGGTGACACTGTGGGGACATTTGGGACATTGGGGACACTTGGACATCAGGGACATTGAGGACACTGGGGCAGGTTCATCTCATCACCGTCGGAAATCCCGGCGTTGTAGGGAGTGGTGACACTGTGGGGACATTGGGGACACATTGGGGACATTGGGGACATTGGGGACATTGGGGCAGGTTCATCTCATCACCGTCGAAATCGGCGTTGTAGGGAGTGGTGACACTGTGGGGACATTGGGGACATTGTGGGGACACTGGGGACATTGGGGCAGGTTCATCTCGTCGCCGTCGAAATCGGCGTTGTAGGGAGTGGTGACACTGTGGGGACATTGGGGACATTGGGGACACTGTAGGGACATTGGGGCAGGTTCATCGTCGCCGCCGAAATCGGCGTTGTAGGGAGTGGTGACACTGTGGGGACATTGGGGACACATTGGGGACACTGGGACATTGAGGACACTGGGGCAGGTTCATCTCATCACCGTCGAAATCAGCGTTGTAGGGAGTGGTGACACTGTGGGGACATTGGGGACACATTGGGGACATTGGGGACATTGGGGACATTGGGGCAGGTTCATCTCATCACCGTCGAAATCGGCGTTGTAGGGAGTGGTGACACTGTGGGGACATTGGGGACATTGTGGGGACACTGGGGACATTGGGGCAGGTTCATCTCGTCGCCGTCGGAAATCGGCGTTGTAGGGAGTGGTGACACTGAGGGACACTGGGGACATTGGGGACACTGGGACATCAGGGACATTGAGGACACTGGGGCAGGCTCATCTCATCGCCATCGAAATTGGTGTTGTAGGGCGTGGTGACACTGTGGGGACATTGGGGACACTGAAGGACATGGGACACATTGGGAACATCGGGGACACTGGGACATTGGGGACACTGAGGGGACATTGGGGACACTGAGGAGACATTGGGGACATGGGGCAGGTTCATCTCATCGCCGTCGAAATTGGTGTTGTAGGGCGTGGTGACACTGTGGGGACATTGGGGACACTGTGGGGACACTGGGAACATCAGGGACATGGGGACACTGAAGGGACATGGGACACATTGGGAACATTGGGGACACTGGGACATTGGGGACATTGTGGGGACATTGGGGACACTGAGGGGACATTGAGGACATTGGGGACACGGGGCAGGTTCATCTCGTCGCCGTCGAAATTGGTGTTGTAGGGAGTGGTGACACTGTGGGGACATTGGGGACACTGGGACATTGGGGACACTGTGGGGACACTGGGACATCAGGGACATGGGGACACTGAGGGACATCGGGGACATTGAGAACACTGGGGCAGGTTCATCTCGTCACCGTCGAAATTGGTGTTGTAGGGAGTGGTGACACTGAGGGGACATTGGGGACACTGAGGGGACATTGGGGACACTGTGGGGACACTGGGGACACTGAAGGGACATGGGACACATTGGGAACATTGGGGACACTGAGGGGACATTGGGGACACTGTGGGACACTGGGGACACTGAAGGGACATGGGACACATTGGGAACATTGGGGACACTGGGACATTGGGGACACTGAGGACATTGGGGACACTGGGGCAGGTTCATCTCGTCACCGTCGGAAATCGGGCGTTGTAGGAGCGTGGTGACACTGTGGGGACATTGGGGACACTGAGGGACACTGGGGACATCAGGGACATGGGGACACTGAAGGGACATGGGACACATTGGGAACATTGGGGACACTGGGACATTGGGGACATTGTAGGGACATTGGGGATATTGGGGACATTGGGGACATGGGGCAGGTTCATCTCGTCGCCGTCAAAATCGGCGTTGTAGGGAGTGGTGACACTGTGGGGACATTGGGGACATTGTGGGGACACTGGGGACATCAGGGACACTGGGGGACACTGGGACATCAGGGACATTGGGGACATGGGGCAGGTTCATCTCGTCGCCGTCTAAATCAGCGTTGTAGGGCGTGGTGACACTGTGGGGACATTACAGGGACATTGGGGACACTGTGGGGACACATTGGGGACATCAGGGACATGGGGACACTGAAGGGACATGGGACACATTGGGAACATTGGGGACACTGGGACATTGGGGACACTGAGGGACATTGGGGCAGGTTCATCTCGTCAGCCATCAAAATCGGCGTTGTAGGGAGTGGTGACACTGTGGGGACATTGGGGACACTGAGGGGATATTGGGGACACATTGGGGACATTGGGGACACTGAGGGGACACTGGGGACATCAGGGACATGGGGACACTGAAGGGACATAGGACACATTGGGAACATTGGGGACACAGCAGGGACATTGTAGGGACACTGGGGACATTGAGGGGACACTGGGACATTTGGGACATTGGGGACATTGAGGGGACACTGGGGGTGATTTGGGGATTTTTTGGGGATTTTTTGGGAAAATTTTGGGGATTTTTTACCTCAAATCCCAACAGAAGGTGAAGCAGGGCAGGATTTGGGGTTAATTTTGGAGTCAATTTTTGGAGCTTTTGGGGCAGGATTTGGGGTTAATTTTGGGTTTTTTGGTTTCTTACCTGAGGTTCAGACAGAAGCTGGACCAGGGCAGGATTTGGGATAATTTTGGGGTAAATTTTGGGTTTTTGGGATTTTTACCTGAGGTTGAGCCTGAATGTCAACCAGGGCAGGAATTTGGGATAATTTTGGGGTAAATTTTGGGTTTTTGGGATTTTTACCTGAGGTTGAGCCTGAATGTGAACCAGGGCAGGATTTGGGGTAAATTTGGGGTAAATTTTGGGTTTTTTACCTGAGGTTGAGCCTGAACGTGGACTAGGGCAGGATTTGGGGTAAATTTTGGGTTTTTTGGCATTTTTACCTGAGGTTGAGCCTGAATGTGGACCAGGGCAGGAATTTGGATAATTTTGGGGTAAATTTTGGGATTTTTACCTGAGGTTGAGCCTGAACGTGGACTAGGGAAGGATTTGGGATAATTTTGGGTTTTTGGATAAATTTTGGGATTTTTACCTGAGGTTGAGCCTGAATGTGGACCAGGGCAGGAATTGGGGTAAATTTTGGGTTTTTTGGATAAATTTTGGGATTTTTACCTGAGGTTGAGCCTGAATGTGGACCAGGGCAGGATTTGGATAATTTTGGGGTAAATTTTGGGATTTTTACCTGAGGTTGAGCCTGAACGTGGACCAGGGAAGGATTTGGGATAATTCGGGGTTTTTTGGATAAATTTTGGGATTTTTACCTGAGGTTGAGCCTGAATGTCAACCAGGGCAGGAATCTGGGATAATTTTGGGGTAAATTTTGGGTTTTTGGGATTTTTACCTGAGGTTGAGCCTGAACGTGGACCAGGGAAGGATTTGGGATAATTTTGGGTTTTTTGGATAAATTTTGGGATTTTTACCTGAGGTTGAGCCTGAACGTGGACCAGGGCAGGATTTGGGGTAAATTTTGGGGTAAATTTTGGGATTTTTACCTGAGGTTGAGCCTGAACGTGGACCAGGGCAGGATTTGGGATAATTTTGGGGTAAATTTTGGGGTTTTTGGGATTTTTACCTGAGGTTGAGCCTGAATGTGAACCAGGGCAGGATTCTGGGATAATTTTGGGGTAAATTTTGGGTTTTTGGGATTTTTACCTGAGGTTGAGCCTGAATGTGGACCAGGGCAGGAATTTGGGATAATTTTGGGGTAAATTTTGGGTTTTTGGGATTTTTACCTGAGGTTGAGCCTGAATGTGGACCAGGGCAGGATCCTGACCCTGTGCCCCATCATGGACATCTTGTGCAGGGTCGGCTGCCGGTTGAAGATGACGATGTCCCCATCACACATGTGACGCTCCACCTGTCCCAAAATCCCCCAAAAATCAGGGGGGGCACCCCAAAAACGGGGCACACCCCAAAAATCAGGCACACCCCAAAAATGGCTTGTTTTCCCCCCAAAATAGCTTTTTTTCCCCCCAAAAATAGCTTTTTTCCCCCCAAAAATGGCTTTTTTCCCCCCAAAATGGCGCTTTTTTTCCCCAAAAATGGCTTTTTTCTCCCCAAAAATGACGTTTTTTTCTCCCCAAAAATGGCTTTTTTTCCCCCCAAAAAATAGTGTCAGAGTGAGGAAAATGAGGGGTTGGGGGTTGAATTTGTCCCCTGGTGGTGAAAACCAAAATTGAGGATTGAGCCCCAAAATTTGCAAAGATCTGAAGGCAAAATTATGGGTTGGAGCCCAAATTGAGAATTTGGAACCCCAAAATCAGGGATTGAGCCCCAAATTCAGAGCTCTGAACCCCAAAATCAGGATATAAACCCCAAAAATCAGAAACTGAGACCAAAATCCAGAACTCTGAGCCCCAAAATCAGGATTTGAACCCCAAAACCAGAAACTGGTCCCAAAATCCCAGAGCTCTGAACCCCAAAATCAGGATTTGAACCCCAAATCCAACGAATCACCCCCTGCAGCTTTGGGGTCCACAGGCACTTTTTGGTGTCCCTCAGGTTTTTGGGATCCCCACAGTGACTTTTGGGGTGCCTGGCTGGATTTTGGGGTTTTCAGGGTCCCTGTTGTGATTTTTGGGGTGCCTGGCTGGATTTTGGGGAGCCTGGCTGGATTCCTGGGTTTTTGGGGCCTCTGGCTGGGTTTTGGGGTTTTTGGGGTCTTTGGCTGGGTTTGGGGTTTTGGGGTGCCTGGCTAGGTTTTGGGGGGTCCCTGTTATGATTTCTGGGATGCCTGGTTGGATTTAGGGGTTTTTGGGGTCCCTGGCTGTATTTTGGGGTTTTGGGGTTCCTGGCTGTATTTTGGGGCTCTGACCTTGTAGCCAATCTGCAGGTGCAGGTCACTGGTTTGGGGTTTTGGGGTTCCTGGCTGTATTTGGGGTTTTGGGGTCCCTGGCTGTATTTTGGGGTTTTGGGGTGCCTGGCTGTATTTTGGGGCTCTGACCTTGTAGCCAATCTGCAGGTGCAGGTCGCTGGGTTTGGGGTATTGGGGTTCCTGGCTGGATTTGGGGTTTTGGGGTCCCTGGCTGTATTTGGGGTGCCTGGCTGTGTTTTGGGGCTCTGACCTTGTAGCCAATCTGCAGGTGCAGGTCACTGGTTTGGGGTTTTGGGGTCCCTGGCTGGATTTTGGGGTTTTGGGGCTCTGACCTTGTAGCCAATCTGCAGGTGCAGGTCACTGGTTTGGGGTTTTGGAGTTCCTGGCTGGATTTTGGGGTTTTGGGGCTCTGACCTTGTAGCCAATCTGCAGGTGCAGGTCGCTGGGCTTGGGGTGGAAGCGCAGGTCGATCCTGTCCCCGTTGTCCCTGATGATGTATTTGGCTCCTGGGTACTGGCTGTTCCCCCTCCTCACCAGCTCCTGCAGCCTGGGGGATTTGGGGTCAATTCAGGGGATTTGGGGTCAATTCAGGGAATTGGGGATGAATTCTGGGGATATAAACCCCTAAATCCCACATAAATCCCCCATAAACCCCCTAAACACCCCATAAATCTCACATAAATCCCACCTTCGATGTTGAAGGGGTGACAACTTCAGCAAAGGTCATGTTGGCAGCGATGGACCTGAGAACTCCCACCCCAAACACCCAAAAACTCACCCTAAACACCCCAAACACCCCATAAACCCCTCTGAACCCCATAAATCCCCATTAATCCCCCACAGACCCCCAGGAACCCCACCTGTCGATGTTGAAGGGGGTGACAACCTCAGCAAAGGTCATGTTGGCAGCGATGGAGCGGAGAACCCCACCCCAAACACCCAAAAACTCACCCTAAACACCCCATTAATCCTCTAAACCCCACAAATCTCACATAAATCCCTCTAAACCCCACAAACCCCCATAAACCCCACCTGTCGATGTTGAAGGGGTGACAACCTCAGCAAGGTCATGTTGGCAGCGATGGAGCGGGGAACCCCACCCCAAACACCCAAAAACTCACCCTAAACACCTCAAACACCACATAAACCCCCCATAAATCCCACCTGTCGATGTTGAAGGGGTGACAATCTCAGCAAAGGTCATGTTGGCAGCGATGGAGCGGGAACCCCCATCCCAAATACCCAAAAACTCACCCTAAACCACCCCAAACACCCTATAAACCCCATAAATCTCACATAAATCCCCTATACACCCCACAAAGCCCCCAGGAGCCCCACCTGTCGATGTTGAAGGGGGTGACAATCTCAGCAAAGGTCATGTTGGCAGCGATGGATCTGGGAACCCCCACCCCAAACACCCAAAAACTCACCCTAAACCACCCCAAACACCCCATAAACCCCTCTGAACCCCATTAATCCCCCTAAATCCCCCATAGACCCCACCTGTCGATGTTGAAGGGGTGACAATCTCAGCAAAGTCATGTTGGCAGCGATGGAGCGGGAACCTCCACCCCAAACACCCAAAAACTCACCCTAAACACCCCAAACACCCCATAAACCCCTCTGAACCCCATTAATCCCCCTAAATCTCACACAAACCCCACCTGTCGATGTTGAAGGGGTGACAATCTCAGCAAAGGTCATGTTGGCAGCGATGGACCTGGGAACCCCCATCCCAAACACCCAAAACTCACCCCAAACACCCCATAGATCCCTATACACCCCATGAATCCTCCATAAACCCCACCTGTCGATGTTGAAGGGGTGACAATCTCAGCAAAGGTCATGTTGGCAGCAATGGACCTGGGAACTCCCACCCCAAACACCCAAAACTCACCCTAAACACCCCAAACACCCCATAAACCCTCTGAACCCCATTAATCCCCCATAAATCTCACATAAATCCCACCTGTCGATGTTGAAGGGGGTGACAATCTCAGCAAAGGTCATGTTGGCAGCGATGGATCTGGGAACCCCCACCTGGTCGATGGCCAGGTTGGGGTCGGGCGTGATGACGGTGCGCGCGCTGAAATCCACCGCTTGCCCATCAGGTTCCCCCGGACCCGCCCCTCCTTCCCCTTCAGCCGCTGCTTCAGGGACTTCAGGGGCCGCCCCGACTTCTGCATGGCCTGGGGGGAGAAAGTGGGGGGTCAGGGGGGGGTTTGAGCCCCCCAAAACACCCCAAAAACACCCCAAAGATCCAGGATGCTCTGGGAGACACAAAGTGATCACCCTGGATCCATCCCTGGGTTTTTGTGGGGTTCAGGGAGGGGGTTTGGGGAGCAAAAAATATTTGGGGGATCCCCTAAATTCTGTATGGCTTAAGGAGGGAGAAATTGGGGGGTCAGGGGGGGTTTGAGCACCCAGAAACACCCCAAAAAAACCTCAAAAATCCAGGATGCTCTGGGGACACAAACTGATCCTGCCAGGAATGTCCCAGTGACTTTGGGGGGCTCAGGGAGTTCTCAGGGTGCTTTGTTCCTACTTGTCCCCTTTCTGTCTCATCTGTGACCCCAAAAATCCCTCTGTGACCCCTGTGTGACCCCCAAAATCGCTCTGTGACCCCTGAGTGACCCCCAAAACCCCTGTGTGACCCCCCAAACCCCTCCCTCACCCGGGGCAGGCCAGGCAGCTCGTTGTCCACCATGGTGGCCACGTGGAACTGCAGCAGTTTGACCTCCATGGCTGCAATGTGGGGCCCCCATTTCTACCTGTGACCCCCAAAACCTCTCTGTGACCCCCCAAAATCAATCTGTGACCCCTGTGTGACCTCCCAAACCCCTCCCTCACCCGGGGCAGGCCTGGCAGCTCGTTGTCCACCATGGTGGCCACGTGGAACTGCAGCAGTTTGACCTCCATGGCTGCAATGAGGGCCCCCATTTCTACCTGTGACCCCCAAAATCGCTCTGTGACCCCCCAAAATCACTCTGTGACCCCTGTGTGACCCCCCAAACCCCTCCCTCACCCGGGGCAGGTCGGGCAGCTCGTTGTCCACCATGGTGGCCACGTGGAACTGCAGCAGTTTGACCTCCATGGCTGCAATGAGGGGCCCTCATTTCTGCCTGTGACCCCCAAAATCTCTCTGTGACCCCTGTGTGACCCTGAGTGACCCCCAAACCCCTGAGTGACCCCCAAACCCCTCCCTCACCCGGGGCAGGCCTGGCAGCTCGTTGTCCACCATGGTGGCCACGTGGAACTGCAGCAGTTTGACCTCCAAGGCTGTGACATGGGGCCACCACCTGACTGTCCCTCAGCCTGTGACCCCCAAAACCTCTCTGTGACCCCTGAGTGACCCCTGAGTGACCCCCAAACCCCTCCCTCACCCGGGGCAGGCCGGGCAGCTCGTTGTCCACCATGGTGGCCACGTGGAACTGCAGCAGTTTGACGTCCTCGGCGATGACGTGCGCGGCCGCCCCGTTCTGCTCGTTCCTCCTCAGCTGGTTGTTGATCTTCACGATGTCGGCCAGTTTGTGGGTCAGGTCATCCTGGGGACACCCCAAAAATTAGTGGGGTGACCCTAAAATTGATGAATGAGGGGGTTTGGTGTTGATAAAGGGAGGGGAGGAAGCTCAAAGTGAGGTGGGGGAGGAAGGAATGGGGTGTCCCAAAAGGGGTTTGGGGGTTGTAAAGAGGATTGGGGGGCACAAGGAGAGGGAGACCCCAAAAGGCAACAGGGAGCCCCAAAAGCTGCCCCAGTGCCCAGCTGGTTGTGGGCATGAACACAGAACAGGGAGCATGGGCAGCACGGTGCCACAAACACCCCAATATCCCAAAAACTACCCCAATACCCCACAAAATCACCAAAAACGCCAAAAAATCATCCTAAAACCCCTTAAATTCACCCAAAACCCCAAAAAATCACCCCAAAGGCCACCTGGTTCCTGGCTGAGCCCTGCATGAACACAGAGTGGGGGGGCACGGGCAGCACAGTGCCACAAACACCCCAACACCCTAAAACATACCCCAATATCAGCACAAAACCCCATAAATTCATCCCAAAACCCCATAAATTCACCCCAAAACCCCATAAATTCACCCCAAATCCATCCCAGACCCCACCTGGTTCCTGGCTGAGCCCTGCATGACCACAGCCGGACGCACACTCAGGGGGTGGCACCGGCAGCATGGTGCACACACACCCCAATATCACCCTAACACCCCAAATTCACCCCAATATCACCCCACTATCACCCCTAACACCCAAACCCCTCAGTGTGACCCCAGACCCCACCTGGTTCCTGGCTGAGCCCTGCATGACCACAGCAGGACGCACAGACAGAGGTGGAACCGGCAGCACAGTGCACACACACCCAATGTCACCCTAAAACCCCAATATCACCCCAAATTCACCCCAAACACCCCAAATTCACCCCAATCCCCACCTGGTTCCTGGCTGAGCCCTGCATGACCACAGCAGGACGCACGCTCAGCGGGGCACCAGCAGCACGGTGCACACACACCCCAAACACCCCAATATCACCCCAAACACCCCAAATTCACCATAAACCCCACCTGGTTCCTGGCTGAGCCCTGCATGACCACAGCCGGACGCACACTCAGCGGGGGCACGGGCAGCACGGTGCACACACACCCCAATATCACCCCTAACACCCCAAAACCTCACAGTATCACCCCAAAACCCCTCAATGTGACCCCCAGACCCCACCTGGTTCCTGGCTGAGCCCTGCATGACCACGGCAGGACGCACTGACAGGGGTGGAACCGGCAGCACGGTGCACACACACCTTAAACACCCAATATCACCCCAAACACCCCAATATCACCCCAAACACCCCAATATCACCCCAGACCCCACCTGGTTCCTGGCCGAGCCCTGCATGACCACGGCAGGACGCACACTCAGCGGGGGGCACCGGCAGCACGGTGCACACACACCCCAATATCACCCCTAACACCCCAATATCACCCCAAACACACCCCAAATTCACCCCAGACCCCACCTGGTTCCTGGCCGAGCCCTGCATGACCACGGCAGGGCGCACTGACAGCGGGGGGCACCGGCAGCACGGTGCACACACACCTAAACACCCCAAATTCACCCCAAATTCACCATAAACCCCACCTGGTTCCTGGCTGAGCCCTGCATGACCACGGCAGGACGCACACTCAGCGGGGGCACCGGCAGCACAGTGCACACACACCCCAATATCACCCCAAACACCCCAAAACCTCACAGTATCACCCAAAACCCCTCAATGTGACCCCCAGACCCCACCTGGTTCCTGGCTGAGCCCTGCATGACCACAGCCGGACGCACAGACAGGGGTGGCACGGGCAGCACGGTGCACACACACCCCAATATCACCCTAACACCCCAATATCACCCCAAACACACCCCAATATCACCCCAAACACACCCCAATATCACCCCAATCCCCACCTGGTTCCTGGCCGAGCCCTGCATGACCACAGCAGGACGCACACTCAGCGGGGGCACCGGCAGCACAGTGCACACACACCCCAATATCACCTAACACCCCACAAACACCCCAAAACCTCACAGTATCACCCCAAAACCCCTCAGTGTGACCCCCAGACCCCACCTGGTTCCTGGCCGAGCCCTGCATGACCACGGCAGGACGCACACTCAGCGGGGGCACCGGCAGCACGGTGCACACACACCCCAGTATCACCCCAAACACCCCAAAACCCCTCAGTGTGACCCCAAATCCCCACCTGGTTCCTGGCTGAGCCCTGCATGACCACGGCAGGACGCACACTCAGCGGGGGCACCGGCAGCACGGTGCACACACACCCCAATATCACCTCTAACACACCCCAAACACCCCAATATCACCCCAGACCCCACCTGGTTCCTGGCTGAGCCCTGCATGACCACGGCAGGACGCACACTCAGCGGGGGCACCGGCAGCACGGTGCACACACACCCCAAACACCCCAAATTCACCCCAATATCACCATAAACCCCACCTGGTTCCTGGCTGAGCCCTGCATGACCACAGCCGGACGCACACTCAGCGGGGGCACCGGCAGCACGGTGCACACCATCCACTCGGGCCGCGCGAACTTGGGGTCCATGCCCAGCACGAAGCACTCCTCGTCCGAGATGCGCTTGAAGATCTCGTGCACGCGCTCGGGGCTCAGCAGGATCTTCTTCTCCTGGGAATCCTCGTTGACGTGTTTCCACTCGGCGTAGAGCTCCAGCCCCGAGCGGCGGATGCGCGGCTGGTACCGGCCGCAGCCCCCGTGGCCCTGGGACGGGGGAAAATGGGGAAAAACGGGTTAAAAATGGGTTTAAAATGGGTTTAAAATGGGTGAAAATGGGTTTAAAATGGGTGAAAATGGGTGAAAATGGGTGAAAATGGGTTAAAAATGGGTTAAAAATGGGTTACAAATGGGTTACAAATGGGTTACAAATGGGTTATTGAGGGAGAAAAATGGGAATTATTGAGATTAACAATGGGCTGGTACCGGCCACAGCCCCCGTGGCCCTGGGACGGGGGAAAATGGGGAAAAATGGGTAAAAATGGGTTAAAAATGGGTTATTTGGGGTAAAAATGGGGTTAAAAATGGGAGTTATTGAGATTAACAATGGGCTGGTAGCGGCCACAGCCCCCGTGGCCCTGAAACAGGGGAAAAAATGAGATAGAAATGGGTTAAAAATGGGTTCTTAGAAGGAAAAATGGGAATTATTGAGGTTAACAATGGGCTGGTAGCGGCCGCAGCCCCCGTGGCCCTGGGACGGGGAAAAATGGGGAAAAACGGGTTTAAAATGGGGTAAAAATGGGTTAAAATGGGGTAAAATGGGTTAAAAATGGGAATTACTGAGATAAACAATGGGCTGGTAGTGACCGCAGCCCCCGTGGACCTGGGACGGGGGAAAATGGGGAAAAACGGGTTTAAAATGGGGTAAAAATGGGTTTAAAATGGGTTAAAAATGGGTTAAAATGGGTTAAAATGGGTTAAAATGGGTTAAAATGGGTTAAAATGGGTTAAAATGGGTTAAAATGGGTTAAAAATGGGTTAAAATGGGTTAAAATGGGTTATTGGGGGGGAAAATGGGATTAAAATGGGTTAAAAATGGGAATTATTGAGATTAACAATGGACTGGTAGCAGCCACAGCCCCCGTGGCCCTGGGACGGGGGAAAATGGGGAAAAATGGGTTAAAAATGGGTTTAAAATGGGGTAAAAATGGGGTTAAAAATGGGTTAAAAATGGGTTAAAAAATGGGTAAAAATGGGGTTAAAAATGGGATAAAAATTGGTTAAAAAATGGGTAAAAATGGGTTAAAAATGGGAATGATTGAGATTAACAATGGGCTGGTACCGGCCGCAGCCCCCGTGGCCCTGGGATGGGGGAAAATGAGATGGAAATGGGTTATTGGGAGAGAAAAATGAGATAAAAATGGGTTATTGGGGGGAAAAGTGAGATAAAAATGGGTTAAAAATGGGAATTATTGAGATTAACAATGGGCTGGGAGCAGCCACAGCCACCGTGGCCCTGGGACGGGGAAAAATGGGTTAAAAATATGGAAAAATGGGGATAAAAATGGGGTTATTGGGGAGGAAAAATGGGGGAAATATGGAATTATTGGGAGGTAAAATTGAGATAAAAATGGGGTTATTGGGGGGAAAAATTGAGATAGAAATGGGTTATTGGGGGGAAAAATGAGACAAAAATGGGTTATTGGGGGAGTAAAATGGGGAAAATGGGATCTCCAGGGGAATTTTGGGACCATAAAGATGAATTTTGGGGTCCCCAGGAGAATTTTGGGGTGCCCAAGGGGAATTTTGGGTTCCCCAAGGGGAATTTTGGGTCATTAAAGAAAATTTTGTGCCACAAACAGGAATTTTGGGGCCGCAAATGAGGATTTTGGGGTGCCCAAGGGGAATTCTGGGGTGCCAAGGGATAATTTTGGAGTGCCCAAGGGGAATTTTGAGGCCACAAATGAGGATTTTGGGGTCCCCAAGGTGAATTTTGGGGTGCCCAGGGATAATTTTGGGGTGCTCAAGGGATAATTTTGGGGGCCACCTTCTCCTTGGCCAAATGAGGATTTTGGGGTGCCCAGGGATAATTCTGGGGTGCCTAGAGGAGTTCTGGGGTGCCCAAGGGGAATTGTGGGGTGCCCAAGGGGAATTGTGGGGCCACAAATGAGGATTTTGGGGCCACAAATGAGGATTTTGGGTTGATCAAGGGGAATTTTGGGACCATAGAGATGAATTTTAGGGTGCCCAAGGGGAATTTTGGGGCCCCAAATGAGGATTTTGAGGTCCCCAGGGATAATTCTGGGGTGCCCAAGGTGAATTTTTGGGTGCCCAGGGATAATTTTGGGGTGCCTAGAGGAATTCTGGGGTGCCCAAGGTGAATTTTTGGGTGCCCAAGGTGAATTTTGGGGTGCCTAGAGGAATTCTGGGGTGCCCAAAGTGAATTTTGGGGTGCCCAGGGATATTTCTGGGATGCCTAGAGGAATCCTGGGGTGCCCAGGGATAATTTTGGGGTGCCCAGGGATAATTTTGGGGCCACAAATGAGGATTTTGGGTTGATCAAGGGGAATTTTGGGACCACAAAGATGAATTTTGGGGTGCCTAGGGATAATTTTGGGGTGCCCAGGGATAATTTTGGGGTCCCCAGGGATAATTTTGGGTCCCCAGGGATAATTTTGGGGTGCCCAGGGATAATTTTGGGGTGTCCAGGGATAATTTTGGGACCATAAAGATGAATTTTTGGGTGCCTAGGGATAATTCTGGGGTGCGCAGGGATAATTTTGGGTCCCCAGGGATAATTCTGGGGTGCCCAGGGGGAATTTTGGGGTCCCCAAGGTGAATTTTGAGGTGCCCAGGGATAATTTTGGGGTCCCCAGGGATAATTGGGGGCCACCTTCTCCTTGGCCAGCTCGTCGTCGCCCTCGGGCTGCTCCACGCCGAACTTGTGGTCCATCTCCTCGCCGCCCTCGCAGATGTTCTTGCCCTTGCACAGGTCGTAGACGTGGGTCAGCCTCTTCTTGGGCTGCCCCTTGGACTTGCCCAGGATGTCCTTGATCTTGGGGTTGTTCTGCCCAAAAAATATAAACGGGTTTGGGGTCAGGAATGGAGTTATGGGGTCAGGGAATGGAATTATGGGGTCAGAAATGGAGTTTTGGGGTCAGGAAATGGAGTTTTGGGGTCAGAAATGGAGTTTTGGGGTCAGGAAATGCAGATTTGGGGTCAGGAAATGGAGTTACGGGGTCAGAAATGGAATTATGGGGTCAGAAATGGAATTTTGCAGTCGGAAATGGAGTTTTGGGGTCAGGAATTGGAGTTTTGGGGTCAGGAAATGGAGTTTTGGGGTCCAGAAATGCAGTTTTGGCGTCAGAAATGGAATTTTGGGGTCAGAAATGGAATTTTGGGGTTCCCCCCTGACCCTGGGCTGGTTTCTGGGGTCCCCCAGGCCAGGTTTTGGGGTTCCTCCGGGGTTTTGGGGTCCCCCAGGCCGGTTTTAGGGTCCCCCCAGGCCGGGTTTGGGGTCCCCTCTGCTCGTTTTGGGGTCCCCCCAAGCCGGGTTTTCGGGTCTACCCCAGGCTGGTTTTTGGGGTCCCCCCGGGGTTTTTGGGGTCCCCCAGGCCGGTTTTTAGGGTCCCCCTGGGGTTTTGGTGTCACCCCCAGCCGGATTTTGGGGTCCCCCCCCAGGCCGGTTTTTGGGTCCCCCGGGGTTTTGGGGTCCCCAGCCGGATTTTGGGGCCCCCCCAGGCCGGATTTTGGGGTTCCGCCCCGGGGTTTTTGGGGTGCCCCCCAGGCCGGTTTTTAGGGTTGTCCCCCGGATTTTGGGGTCCCCCCCGGGGTTTTGGGGCCCCCCCAGGCTGGTTCTTAGGGTCCCCCCAGCCAGGTTTTGGGTTCCCCCCGGGATTTTGGGGTCCCCCCAGCCGGATTTTGGGGTCCCCCCCCGGGCTGGTTTTTGGAGTCCCTCCCAGGCCAGGTTTTGGGGTCCCCCTTGACCCTGGGCTGGTTTTTGGGAGTCCCCCCAGGGTTTTGGTGTCACCCCCAGGCCAGTTTTTAGAGTCCCCCAGCCGGATTTTGTGGTCCGCCAGGCCAGATTTTGGGGTCCCCCAGCCGGATTTTAGGGTCCCCCCCCAGCGGGATTTTGGGGTCCCCCCGGGGTTTTTGGGGTCTCACCGAGTCCACCAGCAGCTTGGAGCAGAAGAAGCAGACGCAGCGCAGGATCTTCATGGTTTTGCCCAGGAAGCCGACGTGGAACACGGGCTTAGCCAGCTCGATGTGCCCGAAGTGCCCCGGGCACTCCGTCATGTTCCCTGGGACAGGCCAGAACTACAGTGGGCACCCCAAAACTCCACTGGGCACCCCAAAATTCCATTGGGCACTCCGTCATGTTCCTGGGACAGCCCAGAACTCCAGTGGGCACCCCAAAATTCCACTGGGCACCCCAAATATCCTATTGGGCACCCCAAAATACCCCATTGGGCACCCCAAATACCCCATTGGGCACTCCGTCATGTTCCCTGGGACAGCCCAAAACCCCACTGGGCACCCCAAAACTCCATTGGGCACTCCGTCATGTTCCCTGGGACAGCGCCAGAACTCCAGTGGGCACCCCAAAACTCCACTGGGCACCCCAAAATTCCACTGGGCACCCCAAAACATCCCACTGGGCACCCCAAAATACCCCACTGGGCACTTCGTCATGTTCCCTGGGACACCCCAGAACTCCACTGGGCACCCCAAAATATCCCACTGGGCACCCCAAATATCCCATTGGGGCACCCCAAAAATATTCCATTTGTGCACCCCAAAACACCCCATTGGGCACCCCAAAATATCCCACTGGGCACCCCAAAATTCCATTGGGGCACCCCAAAATACCCCATTGGGCACTCCGTCATGTTCCCTGGGACAGCCCAGAACTACAGTGGGCACCCCAAAATTCCAGTGGGCACCCCAAAATATCCTATTGGGCACCCCAAAATATCCCACTGGGCACCCCAAAATATCCCACTGGGCACTCCGTCATGTTTCCTGGGACAGGCAAACATCCCAGTGGGCACCCCAAAATATCCAGTGGGCACCCCAAAATATCCCAGTGGGGACAGCCCAAAATACCCCATTGGGCACCCCAAAACATCCCACTGGGCACCCCAAAATATCCACTGGGCACCCCAAAATACCCCACTGGGCACTCCGTCATGTTCCCTGGGACAGCCCAGAACTCCACTGGGCACACCCCAAAATATCCCAGTGGGCACCCCAAAATTCCATTGGGGCACCCCAAATATCCCATTGGGTCACCCCAAAAATATTCCATTTGGGCACCACAAAAATATTCCATTTGGGCACCCCAAAACACCCCATTGGGCACGCCAAAATTCCATTGGGGACACCCCAAAATCCAAGAGAAAGATTTGGGGTTCAGGACCCTCCCTGTCAGGATTTGGGGTTCAGGACCCCTCAGAGGAGGATTTTGGGGTGCAGGCCCTCTCACAGGAGGATTTTGGGGTGCAGGCCCCCCTATCAGGATTTGGGGTTCAGGACCCCTTCACAGGAGGATTTGGGGTTCAGGACCCCTCAGAGGAGGATTTTGGGGTGCAGGCCCTCTCACAGGAGGATTTTGGGGTGCAGGACCCTCCCGTCAGGATTTGGGGTTCAGGACCCCCTCACAGGAGGATTTTGGAATGCAGTCCCTCTCAGAGGAGGATTTTGGGTGCAGGACCCCTCAGAGGAGGATTTTGGGGTGCAGCCCCCTCCATCAGGATTTTGGGGTGCAGCCCCCCATCAGGAGGATTTGGGGTGCAGTACCCCCGTGAGGATTTTGGGGTGCAGCCCCCCATCAGGAGGATTTGGGGTGCAGCCCCCCATCAGGAGGATTTCGGGGTGCAGCCCCCCATCAGGAGGATTCGGGGTGCAGCCCCCCATCAGGAGGATTTTGGGGTGCAGTACCCCCGTGAGGATTCGGGTACAGGACCCCCCATCAGGATTTTAGGGTGCAGCCCCATCAGGATTTTGGGGTGCAGCCCCCATCAGGATTTCGGGGTGCAGCCCCCGCTCACGCGGCACAGGCTCATGGCAGCGCCTCCGTCCTCTCGATGACGCCCTGCCGCGGGTCCATCAGCCCCCCAGCTTGGGGCGCCCCCCTCGGTGGTTTCGGGGTACTTGATGCCCCCTCGGTCACCGACATCCGTTTCTGGGGGGACACGGGGACACCCCAAATTCAGCCACAGGCCCCCAAAAACCCCAAGTGACCCCCTCCATCACCCCAAAACTGCTCCTGGGCTGCCTGAGAGACTCCCAGGGACCCCAAAACCCAACCCTGAGCAACTCCCAGGGACCCCAAAAATCCAACCCTGAGCAGACTCCCAGGGACCCCAAAAATCCAACCCTGAGCAACTCCCAGGGACCCCAAAACCCAACCCTGAGCAATTCCCAGGGACCCCAAAACTACTCCTGGGCTCCCTGAGCAATTCCCAGGGACCCCAAAATCTCTCCTGGGCTCCCTGAACAACTCCCAGGGACCCCAAAAATCCAACCTGGGCTCCCTGAGCAACTTCCAGGAACCCCAAAATCCAACCTGGGCTCCTTGAGTGACTCCCAGGGACCCAAAAACCTCTCCAGGACTCTCTAAACAATTTCCAGGAAATCCAAAATCCAACCTGGGCTCCTTGAGTGACTCCCAGGGATCCCCAAAATCTCTCCAGGACTCCTGAAGTGACTTTCAGGGACCCCAAAACTCAACCTGGGCTCCTTGAGCGACTGTCAGGAGCCCCAAAATCTCTCCAGGACTCTCCAAACAATTTCCAGGAACCCCAAAATACAACCTGGGCTTCCTGAGCAACTCCCAGGATCTCCAAAATCTCTCCAGGACTCCCTGAGAGACTCCCAGAGACCCCAAAATCCAACCTGGCCTCCCTGAGCAACTCCCAGGGACCCCAAAATTTCTCCAGGACTCTCTAAACAATTTCCAGAGATCCCAAAATCTCTCCTGGGCTCCCCGAGTGACTCTCAGGTATCCCAAAACCCGACCAGGACACATCAAAGCTCTTCCAGAGTTCCCCTAAAATCCTCCAGGCACCCCAAATCTCCTTCACACCAGCCTAAAGCTCTTCCAAGGTCTCCACAAACAGCTCCAGAGACCCAAAGCTCCTTCAGGACACCCTGAAACTTTCCTAAATGCCCCGAAACCCTTCCAAGGCACCCCAATGTTTTTCCCTGGGCACCCCCAGGCACCCCAAAACTGTTCCTGAGGCTCCCTGAGCCACTCCCAGCGTCGCTAAACCGCTGTCAGGGGATCCTCAGCCACTCTCGGACACCCCAATGCTCCTCCAGAGGCTCCCTGGGCACCCCAAGACCTTCCAGAGCGTCGTTTGTGTCCCCGGAGCCCCTGAGGGCCCCCAGACCCCGCTGGGCGCTGCCCCGTCAGCCCCCCGGGCCTGTGGGGGGCGCTGTTCCCGCCCGCGGCCTCTCCGCCCGCCGCTCTCGCTGCCCCGGCGCCATTTCCCGCCGCCGCTCGCCCTCAGCCGCCGGCCCCGCGCCCGCCGCGGTTCCGTCCGCGCCGCCCCGGCCCCGGTACCATCTCATCGGGGCTGAGGATCCCGAACTGGACTCGTTTGATGGTGCGCAGCGGGCAGGCGCTGTCGCCCGAGGGCGGCCCGCCGTGCATGGCGCCGGTGGGGCCGCGGCCTCGCGCCGCTCCGACTGCTCGGGATCGGCCCCTTCACGGAGGGGCTGAGGGAGGGAGAGTTTGATCCCCACCGGGGAAACGGCGCCTCACGGAGCCCCCGGCGCGGAGCTCCCTTTTCTCCGCTCCGGCCGCTCCGCGCTCAAGGCGCGACTGAGCGCTCTGAGGCACCGGCGCCGCCTTATATAGACTCGGCCCCCGCGCGCCGCCGTGGGGGCGTGACCGGAGCGTACCAAGCGCCTCAGAGCACAAAGGGGGAGGCGCGGGAAAGAAGCGGCGGGAAGGAAAGGAAGAAGCGGGGCCCGTTACGGCCCGTGAGGCGAGCGAGGAGCGGGAAAAGGGGAAGGTGGCAGCGGCTGCTCCGTGGAGCCCTCGCGGGACGCGCCGCCGACGGAACCCCCGCTTCCAGCACGGTGGGATCGGTTCATGAATAATTTATTTTAAAAGCACCGCCCCCCCCCGAGCCCGAGAGCCGAGAGAGCGGGAGGGGCGGAGGGAGGGGCGGAGGGAGCGACCTCAGACGCTGGCGGAGATTCACGGAGTTCGACGGAGATTTCCGAAGCACTGCCGGAAGTGGGCGGAGATGGCCGAAGGGCCTCCGGCGGGTGACGAAAATGATCGAAGTTAGCCGGGGATTCCCGAACTCTGACGGAAAGAGACGGAACTGGCCGAAGCACTGGCGGAAGTTCTCGAAAGATGCCGAACCGCGAGCGGAAGATACCGGAAACTGCCGAATATCCCACGAAAGGTACCGAAGCAAAGACGGACGGTGCCGGAAATGGGCGAAGCGCCGCTCCCGCCGCGGCCTGCGCAGCCCCGGCCTCGCCCGCCCGGCCCGGCCGCTCCCGGCGCTCCCGACCCGGCTGCGGCCGCTGGGAAAGGCCGAGGCTTTGGGGCCTGCTCCGGAGGAGTGGTGGGGAAGGAGCCGGGGGTGGCGCAGTGCGAGCGGAGGAGTATTTTAGGAGCGGGAAGGGGGAATTTGAGGAAAGATTAGGTGCGCAATTAAAGGCTTGAAGGTTGTTGGCAGAGCTGGACGGGTTATAACAGGGGTAGGAAAGGGCTGTTTAGAGAGCCAGGAGTGTTTGAGAGGCATTTACAGATAAGAAGGGGGATTTGAGGAGAACGGGGATGTTTTGGGGCGCGGTTGGGTTTGGGGAGCAGTAAAGCAGTGTTTGAGGAGAGTTCTGTAGGGGCAGGAAGGGCTCAGGGGCCATAACCGGAGAAATAAAAAGGAATTTTGGTGCTTGGAGGTCAGGGAGGAGTTTTGGAGGAGCAGATCCTGCGGACAGTTATGGCAATAAAGGGGAGTTTGGGGGGAGAAAGGCAGAGGGGGGTTTGTGGGGAGGAACACGGTGTTTGTGGGGAGCACGAGGGGCTGGGGGATGTGGGGGCAGAGAAGGAGCGGTTGGGGGAGCAGGGGGCGATTTGGGGGTCGGCGTCCCCCTTGTCACCAGGTGTGACATCGCAGGGTGTGGCTGTCACCGTGCAGTGAGGTGAGCACGGCAACGCGATGGGTGATGCGGCTGTGACACCGTGTGACACAGTCTGAGGTACAACCCGAGGGTACAGCCCAACCCGTGTGACACAGTCTGAGGTACAACTCAAAGGGTACAGCCCAACCCGTGTGACACAGTCTGAGGTACAACCCAAGGGTACAGCCCAACCTGTGTGACATAGTCTGAGGTACAACTCAAGGGTACAGCATGACCTGTGTGACACAGCCTGAGGTACAGCCCAAAGGTACAGCCCAACCTGTGTGACACAGCCTGAGGTACAACCCGAGAGTACAGCCCAACCTGTGTGACACAGTCTGAGGTACAGCCCAGCCCGTGTGACACAGTCTGAGGTACAACCCAAGGGTACAGCCTGACCCGTGTGACACAGTCTGAAGTACAACCCAAAGGTACAGCCCAGCCCGTGTCACACAGTCTGAGGTACAACCCGAGGGTACAGCCCAACCTGTGTGATACAGTCTGAGGTACAGCCCAGCCCGTGTGACACAGTCTGAGGAACAACCCAAAGGTACAGCCTGACCTGTGTGACACAGCCTGAGGTACAGCCCAACCCGTGTGACACAGCCTGAGGTACAACCCGAGGGTACAGCCCGACCTGTGTGACACAGTCTGAGGTACAACCCGAGGGTATAGCCCAGCCCGTGTCACACAGTCTGAGGTACAACCTGACCTGTGTGACACAGCCTGAGGTACAACTCAAAGGTACAGCCTGACCCGTGTGACACAGTCTGAAGTACAACTCAAGGGTACAGCCCAACCCATGTCACACAGTCTGAAGTACAACCCGACCTGTGTGACACAGCCTGAGGTACAACCCAAAGGTACAGCCCAACCTGTGTGACACAGCCTGGGGTACAACCCGAGGGTACAGCCCAATCTGTGTGACACAGTCTGAGGTACAGCCCAGCCCGTGTGACACAGTCTGAGGTACAACTCAAAGGTACAGCCTGACCTGTGTGACACAGTCTGAAGTACAACCCAAAGGTACAGCCCAGCCCGTGTCACACAGTCTGAGGTACAACCCGACCTGTGTGACACAGCCTGAGGTACAGCCCAAAGGTACAGCCCAACCCGTGTGACACAGTCTGAGGTACAACTCAAGGGTACAGCCCAACCCATGTCACACAGTCTGAGGTACAACCCGACCTGTGTGACACAGTCTGAAGTACAACCTGACCCGTGTGACACAGCCTGAAGTACAACCCAAGGGTACAACCCGACCTGACACAGCCCCACGTGGCACAGCCGGACACACAACACCCCCCACACCACAGCCAGCACCACGGTGACAATGTGACACGAGGTGACACCGAGGGCACAGTGACAACTGAACACCACACACACACACAGAGCAGGGTCTCTGCTACACCCGGCCTTGGCTGTTGTGGCCCTGGTGTTGTCACCGCTCGTGTCACCGTTTGTCCCCGTTTTGCGAGTTGTGCCACTGTGGTTGTGTCCCTCGTTTTGTCCCCAGCTGTCCTGTTGTGTCACCGTTTGTGACCTGTTGTGTCCCCGTTTCTGTGTCTCGTGTCCCCAGCTGTGCCCATGGCGCTGTGACACCGTAACCCCGGTTGTGTCCCCAGCTGTGTCCCCAGTTTTGTGCGGGTTGTGTCACCGTGTCCCCGCTTTTGTCCCCATCTCTCTCTCTCTCCTGTCCTGGATCGTGTCATTGCATCCCCAGATTTGTCCCCAGTTCTGTCTCCTGTCCTCGGCTTTGTGTCACTTTGTGTCACTTTGTACGTGTCCCACTCGTGTCCTTGGTTGTGTCCCTCCTCCCTGCGCCCCCACCCTGCCCGTGTCCCCCAAACTGTCCCCCTGTCCCCTCCATGTCCTGTGCCCCCAGCTTTACCCCCAGCTGTGTCCCTGTGTCCCCCTTGTGCCCCCCGTGTCCCCAAGCTTTGCCTCCCAGTTGTGACCCCCCCCGTGTTCTGTGTCCCACTGTCCCCCACTTTTACCCCGGCTGTGTCCCCCCAGCTGTGCCCCACCATGTCCCCCTGACTGTCCCCCCGTGTCCCCCAGCTGTCCCCCCAACTTTTACTCTGCTTGTGTCCCCTGGTTTTGTCCCCCCGTGTCCCTCCCCGTATCTCCCCCTCCCGTGTCCCCCCGGTTTTGTCCCCCCGGTTTTGTCCCCTCCCGTATCCCCCCGGTTTTGTTCCCCCGTGTCCCCCGGTTTGTTTGCCCGCTCATGTCCCTTGTCCCGCTGTCCCCTCCTCGCGTCCCTCTGTCCCCCCCCATTCCCCTCCGCCCCGCTCTCGGGGTGTCCCCCCGCGTGTCCCCCGCGTGTCCCCCCGTGTCCCTGCGCCGTGGGGCGGGGGTCCCTCCCTCCCTCCACCCGGGGCCCAACGCGCCGCCTCCATCTTGTGCCGCCGCCGCCGCCGCCGTCGCGACATCACCGGCCCCGGGACAGGCCCCGGTAACGACCCTCCCTCCACCCCGGGACCCCCGCAGAGCGCCGGGACCCCCCATTCCCACCCCGGGACCCCCACCCACGACCCCGCCCCCACCGAGCCCCCGCGACCCCCGCGCTGTCACCGCTCCGCGACCCCGGCGCGACCCCCGCGTCCCACGGGGGATCAGGGCAGGGGAACGCGACCACCCCCCCGCACTGCCCTGGGTCACGCCCACCCTCCGAAATACCCCCCGCCCCTAAACGCCCCCAAAACCTGCCGAACACCCCCGGACCCTCCTAAACACCCTCAGGGCGCCCCCAAAGTGTCCCCCGGGACCCCCAAAGTGCTCCAGGACCCCCCAAAGTGTCGCCTCCCCAGCAACACCCCCGCTCCCCCCCAGGACCCCAAAACATCTCCCCCACCCGGGACCCCACTCTGTTCCCCCAAATGACACCCGACACCCCCAGCCCCCCAAAGCGCTGCTGGGGGGGATGAACCCGGCAGGGTGACAAGAGTGACGCGGGGGGGGGTGGAGAGAGCAGCTGCGTGTTTGTGCCGGGGTGGGGGGGTCTGAGGGGTATCCCCGATGCGGGTGTGAGTGAGTGTGACAGCTCCGTGTGCGGGTGTGAGTGAGTGTGACAGCTCCGTGTGAGGGTGTGAGTGTGACAGCTCCGTGCGCGGGTGTGTCGGGGCCGGGCACGGGTGTTTCTGCGCGCGGGGTTGTTTGTGCGTGTCCGGTTGTTCGTCCGTGTGTGGTGTCCGTGCTGGGGCTGTGCGTGCGCGGGTGTTTGTTGGCATGACGGTTGCATGTTGTGTCCGTGTGCGGTTGTGTGTCCGTGTCCCGTTGTTGATCCGTGTCCGGTTGTTTGTGTTAAGTCTCGTGTCCAGTTGTTTGCCTGCGTCTGGTTGTTTGTGTCAAGCGTGTCTGGTTGTTGGTCCGTGCGCTGTTGTGCGTCTGTGTCAGGGTTGTGTGAGGGTTGTTTGTGTTCGGTTGTGCATCTGCGTGTCGGGTGCCTGTGCGCGGTTGTGCATCCGTGTGGGAGTTATCTGAGGGTTGTTTGTGTGTTTTGTGAGTGCCGTGTGTACCTGTGCGGTTGTGTCTCTGCCTGTCAAGTGCCTGCGTGCGGTTGTGCATCCGTGTGGGGGTTGTTTGTGCTCAGTTGTGCATCTGCGTGTGCTCGTGAGTGCTGCGTGTCCCTGTGCGTTTGTGCCGCTGCATGTCAAGCACCCACGTGCGGTTGTAGACACGTTGTGAGGGAGCTGTTTCGCGTGCGGTTGTGCCCCTGCCTGTGCTTGTGGGTGTTTTGTGCTCACGTCCAGTTGTGTGTCACGTCCCTGTGCGGTTGTGCCTTTGCCTGTCAAGCGTCCACGTGCAGTTGTACATCCGTGTGAGGGCTGTTGGCGTGCGGTTGTGCGTCTGCGTGTGAAGTGTCTGCGTACAGCTGTGGGCGCGTCACGTCCGTGTGCGGTTGTGTTACGTCCTTGTGAAGCTGTGCGCCCTTGTGAGGATTGTGTGAGGGTTGTTCATCCATGGTCGGTTGTGTCTCTGCCTGTCAAGTGTCCCTGTGCGGTTGTGTCACGTCTGTGAGGTTGTGCACCCGTGTGAGGATTGTTTGTGGGTTCTTTGTGCGGCTGTGCGCCCGTGCGGGAGTTTTGTGTGTGGGTTGTTGCTCCGTGCGTGTGGCAGCGCTTGTGCATTATCCTATGGGGGCGTGTCAGCTGTCCCAGTGCGGTTGTACATCCGTGTTGGGTTGTATCTCACATCCCTGTGCGGTTGTACATCCATGTGTGGTTGTGTGCAGTTGTCTGGCTGTGCATGTTATATCCGTGTGCAGTTGTACATCCGTGCACTGTTGCGTGTCACATCCGTGTGTGGTTGTGTGCGGTTGTCTGGCTGTACGTGCTGTATCCGTGTGCGGTTGTACATCCTTGTTGGGTTGTATCTCACATCCCTGTGTGGTTGTACATCCATGTGCAGCTGTGCATCACCTCCCAGTGCAGCTGTACATCCGTGTGCAGTTGTGTGTCACATTCCAGTGCAGTTGTACATCCATGTGCGGTTGTGTGTCCGTGCGTGGCTGTCAGTCCGTGTCTGGCTGTACCTCATGCCTGTCCTTGGCGTGTCACACCTCTGTGTGTGTGCCACACCTGTGTTTGTGTGTGTGTGTCACACCTGTGTTTTTGCAGGTGTGCGTGTGTCACCTGTGTGTGTGTATCACCCTGTGTGTGGGTCACACCTGTGTGTGTGTCACCTGTATGTGTGCAGGTGTCCGTGTCACACCTGTCTGTGTCACACCTGTCTGTGTCCTGTCCCCGCCCCCGCCAGTGATGCCCCCCTCACCCCCGTCCCTTTCTGGCCACGCCCATTTCTGACCACGCCCCTCTGGCCCCGCCCCCGCAGCCTCCGCCTGCTCCTTTAACACCGCCCGCGGCAGGACGGGGCCTCGTGACGTCACTCCCAGCCCAGCCAATGAGCATCCAGGTGAGCCCCTGACGTCGGCGGCGCGCGCGCTCCCGTTTCCAGCGGTTGGGCGTGGTCGCGGGGAGGGGTGGGCGTGGCCTGGCGCTCGCTGCCTCCTGATTGGCCGCAGGAGTGAAAGGCGTGTCCGGACGGGGGAAGGGGGGAGGGGGGATTGTTTCCACGGCAACAGTTGGGTGACACTCCCCCCTCCACTCTCGGTGACGTCACGGACGGGACGCCGCTGTCAGGCGGCTCCGGGGGTACCGGAGGGGGGGAGGGGGGGCACGGGGTGGGGGAGGGGTGGGTGCATCCCCTCCCCCCCCCGGTGACACTCGAGGTCCCCCCCCGGGGGGTTTTGGGTTGCTCCGGGTGTTGGGGAGGGTTTGGGGAGAGTCCCAGGTGGGGGAGGGGTGCACGGGGGGGTCCCTCCACTTTTGCCCCTCCCCCCACCTCTCAAAATCCCCGTGGGGTTCCGGTTGTGGCGGCTGCGTCAGGTTGTCCCCGCCCCCTCCCCACTGTCCCCGCCCCTTTGTGCGTGACACACCCCCACAACGTCACTCTGATGACGTCACACTGCCCCGACCCCTCCCTTGTGTTGTCACAGGTGTCCTCTTGTGGTGACGTCATGCCACCCTCACCCCCCAGTGACATCACATCCATCCCCTGTCAGTTACAATGATGTCACACCAACCCTTCCCCCAACCCTTCCATGACGTCACTTTTCCGCCAGGTGACATCACTCTCCAAACCCTCCAGATGACGTCACATCCGTCCCTTTGCTGTGACGGTGACGTCACGCAGGAGAATCCCTCCCCCCTTTGCTGCCACTTTGTCACCTGCGTCCGGGTGTCGTGACCCCCCAAATCCGCCTGTTGTGACCCCTCAGTGACCCTGGGTACCCCCAAATCCGCCTGTTGTGACCCCTCAGTGACCCCCGGGTACCCCCAAATCCGGGTGTTGTGACCCCTCTCTCGGTGTCCCCCCTGTCCAGGAGGCCTGGCCGGCTGTGACCCCCCGAGGACCCCTGGAGCAGCGACACCCAGTCCATGAGGGCCCCAGCGCACAGGTGAGGCACTGGGACGTACTGGGATGTACTGGGAGGGCAGACTCTGGGCTGGCCGTGGGTCGGGCTGGGGTTGACACCCTGGAGGGGCTGTGGGGCAGCTCTGGGGCGTGGGGGTGATGCTGCGGGTCCAGATGTGGGTCCAGATGTGCGTCTGGCCATGGGTCAGAGCTGTGGGTCGGGCTCCATCAATGGGTCCCTCCCTGGGTCCCCCGCGATTCCCGATGGTTCTGCCCCCGCTCCCCCGCGGTTCCCGGTGGTTCTGCCCCTCTCCCCCCGCGGTTTCTCCCCGGTGATTTTGCCCCTCTCCCCCGCGATTCCTCGATGGTTCTGGCCCCGCTTCCCCGCGGTTTCCCGGTGGTTCTGCCCCCTCTCCCCCGCGATTCCCCGATGGTTCTGTCCCTGCTCCCCCCGCGGTTTCTCCCCGGTGGTTCAGTCCCGGTTTTCCCGCGCTCGCCGCGCCGCCGCCATTTTGAGCCGCCTCAGGCCGCGACACAAAATGGCTGCGAGGGACCGAGGGACAGCGACCCCCGGACAGGGGAACCCTAAAACCCCAAAGTGACCCCTGGATAAGGGACCCGAAACCCCAAAGTGACCCCGGGACAGGGACCGGGGGACCCTAAAACCCCAGAGTGACCTCCGGGGACAAGGGGACCCTAAAACCCCAGAGTGACCCCAAAACCCCACAATGACCCTCTGACAGGGACAAGGGGACCCTAAAATCCCAGAGTGACCCCAGAACTCCACAATGACCCTCAGGCAGTGACTCCAAAACCCCAGAGTGACCCCAAAACTCCACAATGACCCCCAGAACCCCAAACCCAGACTGGGGGACCCCCGGTCACGACCCCACAGCTCCAGAGAATTTTGGGATCCCCGACCCCACAGAACTGAGAGGCTCTGACCCACAGAACTGGGAACCTCCACCCAGCAAGGGACACAGGTGACCCCAAAAAAAGGACCCTGTTTTAAGGTCACCCACTCTTTTTATTAAGGTCCCCCACAGGTGATCCCAAATCGGGGATCTGGGTGACCTGAAACAATGAACGAGATTTTGGGTGTTCCCAAATAGGGGATCCAGGTGACCCCAAATACAGGACCCAGGTGTCTGGGTGATCCCAAATAGTGAACAAGAAGTTTGGGTGACCTCAAATTTGACACTCAGGTGTCTGGATGATCCCAAATAGGGGATGCAAGTGACCCCAAAATAGTGACCAGGGGTCTGAGTGTCCCCAAATCATGACCCCACCCACTCAGGTGACACCAAGAGAAAATTCAACCATGCAGGTGACCCCAAAACAGAACCCAGGTGTCCATCCAGCCCCATGGACAGGACCCAAGTGACCCCAAATGGTGACCCCACCCACCCAGGTGACCCCAAACCGTGACCCCACCCACCCAGGTGACCCCAAACCGTGACCCCAAATGGTGACCCCACCCACTCAGGTGACACCAAGAGAAAATTCAACCATGCAGGTGACCCCAAAAAAAGAACCCAGGTGTTTATCCAGCCCTATGGACAGGACCCAGGTGACCCCAAATCATGACCCCACCCACCCAGGTGACCCCACCCACCCAGGTGACCCCAAATGGTGACCCCCACGCACCCAGGTGACCCCAAACCGTGACCCCACCCACCCGGGTGACCCCAAATCATGACCCCACCCACCCAGGTGACCCCAAACCGTGACCCCACCCACCCAGGTGACCCAAGCCCGCGGTTCCCCCCAGGTGGCCGGCGCGGGGATGGCTCCGGTCGTGGAGGTGTCGGACGCCGGGCACTGCCGGGCGCTGCTGCTGGAGCTGAGCGAGCAGCGCCTGCGAGAGACAGTTCTGCGACGTCACCATCATCGCCGAGGACACCAAATTCCGGCGCCCATAAAAACGTCCTGGCCGCCTCCAGCCCTTTCTTCAAGCGGCGCTGGCCCAGGAGCCCACCTGCCCCTCACCTGCCCAGGTGCTGGAGCTGCCGGACGTCCAGGCCGGCGTCTTCTCTGACGTGCTCAACTTCATCTACAACTCGCGCCTGGCCGTGCCGTCGTCGGCGGCGTAGCGGGGCGCTGAGGGCCGTGGGCCGGCGCCTCGGCATCCCCCTCGCTGCAGGGGCTGGAGGCCGGGCCGCCGCCATGGTGGACATGAAGCGGCACCTGGGGCGGCGCCGCTTGGGGATCCCAGCGCCCCGCCGCCCCGTGGACCTCCACCTGCCCGGCGCGGCCCGGCGAGACGGCGCCCGGCCGACCAGCGGCGAAGCGGCGGCAGCGGCCGGCGGCGACACGGTGACGGCCTCGCCCTCGCCCGGCCTACGCCCGCCCGTCGCCCGTCGTCGTCGCTGCGCTGCGGGCTGTGCGGCCGCGGCTTCAGCTTCGGCCGGCGGCGCTGGCTTTCCACGCCAAGCTGCACCGCGTAGGCGCCTAGCGGGCTGTGCTGCCGGCACTGCGGCAAGAGCTTCATCCACGTCAAGCGCCTGCAGACGACGCGAGGTCGGGTGTCGCTGACGGGGGACGGCGAGCGCCGACAGCGCCGTCAGCACCAGCGGCGCCCGTCACCACCGGCGCTGTCACCACCACCACAACCACCAGCAGCACCGCTGGCGGCGCCCAGCGGCCAAGAAGGCGCTGCTGCTGCGGCACCGTAGCGCTGGAGCCGGGCGCGGAGCAGGAGCCGCTGGTCAAGGTGGTGGACGGGCAGGTGCTGTACCTGTGCGGCGTGTGCCAGCGCTCCTACATGACGCTGTCCAGCCTGAAGCGCCACGCCAACGTGCACTCGTGGCGCCGCAAGTACCCGTGCCGCTACTGCGACAAGGTCTTCGCGCTGGCCGAGTACCGCACCAAGCACGAGGTGTGGCACACGGGCGAGCGCCGCTACCAGTGCATCTTCTGCTGGGACACCTTCGTCACCTACTACAACCTCAAGACGCACCAAAAAGCCTTCCACGGCATCAGCCCGGGGCTCATCGCCTCCGAGAAGACGCCCAACGGCGGCTACCGGCCCAAGCTCAACGCGCTCAAGCTCTACCGCCTGCTGCCCATGCGGGCGCACAAGCGGCCCTACAAAACCTACAGCCAGGGCGCCGTGCCCGGCGAGGCGCTGCCGCCGCCGACCACGCCGGAGAGCGCCGCGGTGGCGCCGCCTTCCCGCCGGCGCCGCGGCGGAGCCCGCCTCGGTCATCGCCTACGGCGCGCGCTCCCTCGGTCATCGTCCGCGGCGGCAGCTGGCGCCGCCCTCGGTCATCGCCTACAACGGCCGGCGCCCGGCGAGCCGCCGGGGGCTGCCCGAGGGCCGGCGGCCGCGCCGGTGACGCCGGCGGTGCCCATCAAGAAGCAGGTGCTGCGCGATTACATCGAGGGCGCAGCGCGCCGCCGCCGCCGCCGCCGAGGCTCCGCGCGGCCGCCGCCCCAGAGCTCCTCCGGCGGCGGCGGCGGCAGCGGCCGCACCATGACCTACGTGGCCAAACCCGGCGATACGCGGGCTCGGCGGCGGGCGAGGGGCTGTGCCAGATCACCGTCGCGCGCATCGGCGAGGAGGCCATCGTGAAGCGCCGCATCTCGGCACCGACCTGCGCGGCGACGGCGCCGAGCGGCAGCGCGACAACGACAGCGACGCCGAGGACCGGCTCTGGCGGCCCTACTACTCGTACAAGGCCAAGAGGAAGGCGGGCGGCGGCGCCAGCCCCGGCGCCAAGAAGCCGCGCTGGCGGCGCAAGCTGCGCTCGCTGCGCTGGGCGCCGGGCGACAACGACGGCGGCGACAACGACAACGACAGCGGCGGCGGGGACGGGGACGCGGCGCGGCGGCGCGAGCGGCTCCACGCGTGCCGCGTGTGCGGGAAGAGCTTCCCGGCGCTGCGCAAGCTGCGCAAGCACCAGCGCGGACACGAGGCGGCGGCGGCGGCGGCGGCGGGACCGGCGGCGGCTCCGGCGGGGCGGGTGGGGCGGCGGCCGTCGCTGCGCTTCACCTGCCCCACCTGCGCCAAGGTGTGCAAGACGGCGGCGGCGCTGAGCCGGCACGCCCAGCGGCACCGGCAGCGCGCGCCGGGCTCGCCGCGGGGGCTCGGCGGAGGGTCGGCGCCGGGGTCACCGCGAGGGGGTCGGCGGAGGGGCTCAGCACAAGGCTCAGCCCCGGGGTCACCGGCGCCGCCCACGGTCATCGCCTACACGCCGCCGGCCGCGGGCAGGGAGGAGCCGCCGCCGGCTCCGGGCGCGGTCCCGCTGTCCCCCGGTGCCACCGGCGGCGGTGACGGCCCCGAGGGTGACAGCGGCGACGCCGCCGGGGGGTTCCCGGTGCAGGAGCAGCCGCTGGCGCTGCTGTGCCGCGCGGGGGGAGGGGACCCCGAGCCCGCGGGGACACCGAGGGGGTCCCCGGCGCCCCCGCCTTCCCCTTGTCCTTCGGGCCCCGCTTGGTGGCCGCGTACCCTTCCCCTTCCCCTCCCCTCGCCCTCGTCCTCCCCGAGCCCGAGCGCGGCTTCCTGCCCGGGGGAGGGGCAGAGAAGCTGGGGGCTCCTCCCCGCTCCCTCCCCCAGCACGGCCCCCCAGTTTTGGGTTCCCCGGGGGGGAGGGGAGCGGCCGAGGAAAGCGGGGGGGGCACCTGAGGGGGTGGGGGAGGGGCGGGGAGGAGGTTTCTTTGGTGGGGGAGGGTCCCTGCTCCATACTGGGGGGGACTGGAGGAGCTGGGGGTCCCGCAGAGGTTGGGGACCCCATAGAAAAGGGGGGCCCCGCGATAGGGGGGTCCCTATAGAAGTTTGGGCACCCCGTGAATGTTTGGGGGGTCCCATAAGAGGTCGGGGGTCCCCATAAGAGTTGAGGGGACCCCATAAATTTTGGGGGGGCCCCAGAGATTTTGGGGTCCACAAAAACTTGAGGGGGGAGTCCCGTAAGAAATGGGGACCCCCCACAGAATTTTGGGGGGAGGCAGCGGTGACGGGAAGACCCCCAGAAGGGACCAGTATCAGACTGGGAGCAGCACTGGGGATCCTGGGAGGTGGGGGCGCTTCCAGTCACCCCAAATTTGGGGGGGAGGGGAAAGGTCTGAGCCCCCCCCCACGAGCGCAGGGACCCCCAAAATAGCAAAGACCCCCCGAGCAGCCCCTCTCCCACTCCAGAGGCCCCTCCCCCGCAGCGTTTTGCACCCCCAAAGGGGCCCCTCCCCACTACAGGGACCCCTCCCCTCCCCCCCACACCGGAGTCGGGGCCCCCCACTATCCCGGGGCCCCCCAAAATCCCGAACCCCACCCCTCCCCCCTTCGGCACCTTATCGGCATCGCAGCGACATTCCAGCACCCCCGCGGGGGGAGGGGCGAGTGTGCAAGGGGCGGGGCTGGGGGCGGGGCCTCGTGCAACCCTGGGCGTGCAAAGGGGTCCCCGTGCAATGGTGAGTGTGCAAAAGGATCCTCGTGCAATCCTGAGCGTGCAAAGGGGTCCCTGTGCAATGGTGAGTGTGCAAGGGAGGATCCCTGTGCAATCCTGAGTGTGCAAAGTGTCCCTGTGCAATTGTGGGTGTGCAAAGGAGGATCCTCGTGCAATTCTGAGCGTGTAAAAGGGTCCTCGTGCAACCCTGAGTGTGCAAAGGATTCTCACCATTCAATTCTGAGTGTGCAAATGGGTCCCCGTGCAATTCTGGGTGTGCAAAGGATTTTTTCCCGTGCAATTCTGAGCGTGCAAAAGATGTCTCTTGTGCAATTGTGAGTGTGCATGGGGCTCCTCGTGCAGTTGTGAGTGTGCAAAGGATTCTCCTTCTGCAATTCTGAGCGTGCAAGGGGCTCCTCATGAATGGTGAGTGTGCAAATGGGTCCCTGTGCAGTTGTGAGTGTGCAAAGGATTCTCCTGTGCAATTCTGGGCGTGCAAAGGATTCTCCCCGTGCAGTTGTGAGTGTGCAAAGGATTGTCCCCGTGCAGTTGTGAGTGTGCAAGGCGCTCTCCCGTGCAAGGGAAGGGGCGTGTCTCCCCGTGAGTGTGCAAGGCGCGGCTCTGGGGTCGGTCCCTGTGCAGACCCCTCCCCTTGCACACCCCCCTGACCCCCCCGTGCCTCACACGAGTGTGCAAGGCCCCCCACTCACACTCACACTCACGCCTGCCAGGTGTGCGAGGGCGGGGCTTGCACGGGGGTGGGAGGGGCTTTGCACGAGGGGGGAGCGTTGTCCTCGTGCAAAAACCCTCGTGCAAGGATCCTCGTGCAAAGCCCGCAGTGCAGAGGGAAAATCCTCGTGCAAAAACTGTCCTTGTGCAAGGATCCTCGTGCAAGGATCGGCTTCATCCACGGCCCCATCCTCGTGCAAAGCCCGCGTGTGAGCGAGCAAATCCTCGTGCAAAAACTGCCCTTGTGCAAGAATCGTGTTTGTGCAAGGATCATCCTCGTTCCAGGGCAAATCCTCGTGCAAATCCCGCGTGTGAGCGAGCAAATCCTTGTGCAAGGACGATCGTCGTGCAAAAACAATTCTCGTGCAAAGCTCACATGTGAGCGAGCAAATCCTCGTGCAAAAACTGTCCTTTGCAAGGATCTCGTGCAAGGATCGCCCTCGTGCAAACCCCACACTGCAGAGAGCAAATCCTCGTGCAAACCCTGAACTTGTGCAAGGATCGTCTTTGTGCAAGGATTGTTTTTGTGCAAGGGATTTCCTCGTGCAAGGATCCTCGTGCAAGGATCGGCTTCATCCACGGCCCCATCCTCGTGCAAAGCCCGTGTGTGAGCGAGCAAATCCTCGTGCAAAAACTGCCCTTGTGCAAGGATCGTGTTTGTGCAAGGATCATCCTCGTTCCAGGGCAAATCCTCGTGCAAATCCCGCGTGTGAGCGAGCAAATCCTTGTGCAAAGATCGTTCTTGTGCAAGGACGATCGTCGTGCAAAAACAATTCTCGTGCAAAGCTCACATGTGAGCGAGCAAATCCTCGTGCAAAAACTGCCCTTGTGCAAGGATCGTCCTCGTGCAAGGGCAAATCCTCGTGCGAGGATCCTCGTGCAAGGGATTTCCTCGTGCAAAGACAATTCTTGTGCAAAGATCCCTGTGCAAAAACCCCGTCCTCGTGCCGGGATCCTCGTGCAAATCCCGCGTGTGAGCGAGCAAATCCTCGTGCAAAAACTGCCCTTGTGCAAGGATCGTGTTTGTGCAAGGATCATCCTCGTTCCAGGGCAAATCCTCGTGCAAATCCCGCGTGTGAGCGAGCAAATCCTTGTGCAAGGACGATCGTCGTGCAAAACCAATTCTCGTGCAAAGCCCACATGTGAGCGAGCAAATCCTCGTGCAAAACTGTCCTTGTGCAAGGATCGTCCTCGTGCAAACCCCACACTGCAGAGAGCAAATCCTCGTGCAAACCCTGAACTTGTGCAAGGATCGTCTTTGTGCAAGGATTGTCTTTGTGCAAGGGATTTCCTCGTGCAAGGATCCTCGTGCAAGGATCGGCTTCATCCACGGCCCCATCCTCGTGCAAATCCCGCGTGCGAGCGAGCAAATCCTCGTGCAAAAACTGCCCTTGTGCAAGGATCGTGTTTGTGCAAGGGCAAATCCTCGTGCAAAAACAATCCTCGTGCAAAGATTTGTCCTCGTGCAAGGATCACCCTCGTGCAAATCCTCGTGCGAGGCGCCCCTCCCTCCCCTCCCCCCCGCGGCCCCTCCCCCTTTTGCACTTTCGTGGCCGCGTTCGCTACTGACTGACCCCCCGCCCCTCCCCCCCGCGCACGCGCCGCCCCTCCCCACCACCCCCTCCCCCGCCCCCCTCGACCGCACTTTAGGGGAAAAACAAAAAAAAAAGGCAAAAAAGGAAAGAAAACGGGAAAAGTGGCAAAAAATGAAACGGAGGGGGAGGGGGACCTTGGGGACAGCGGGGGAGGGGCGGGGAGTAGCCTCGCTGGTGACGTCACTGGGTGGGGGTGTCCCCCAAAAAGGGTGTCCCCGCCGGGGTGTCCCCAAGGGGTGGCGCTGTCCCCACCCCCGCGTGTCCCCCTCCCGGGTGGCCCCTCGGGAGGGAGAAGTCCCCGCGGGGGGCAGGAGGTCCCAGAGTGTCCCCGCGGGGGGTGGCGGCGGTGACAAATGTCCACTATTTATCTGCATCAGTGAGTGTTAGAGACGCCAATAAACACCGTAGAGCTGAGCTGGCCTCGGGGACATTTGGGGACATCGGGGGGATTAGGGGACATTGGGGGGATTGGGGACATGGGGACACATTGGGGACATCGGGGGGATCCGGGGAATTGGGGACATTGGGGACATTGGGGGGATTGGGGACATTGGGGACATTTGGGGACACATTGGGGACATCAGGGACATCGGGGACACATTGGGGACATCGGGGGACATTTGGGGACATTTGGGGATATTGGGGACACATCGGGGATATCGGGGGGATCGGGAACGTTGGGGACACGTTGAGGACATTGGGGACTGTGGGGACACATCAGGGACAAATTTGGGACATTGGGGGATTTGGGGACATTGGGGACATTTGGGACATTGGGGACATCGAGGACACTTTGGGACATTTGGGGACATTTGGGGACATTGGTGACACGAGGGGGCAGTTCCCATTGGGGGTGGCACTTTGGGGACACTTTGGGGACATCATGGGGTCCCCAAATCCAGACCCCACGGAGCAGCAACAACCACGATTTATTGTACACCAAAGGGGGGAGGGGTCCCCCCTTTTTGGGGGTCTCTGAGTCACGGGGGGGGGGGGAGGGGCATGAGGTAAATTTAGGGGACCCCCAGGGGGTCCGGTTTGGGGGGCTGTTGTGTCCCCCCCAAGGTGGCACCGAGCTGAGGAGGGGGGGAGGGGCGGGACTGCAATTTTGGGGGTGTCTCCTTTTTTTTTGGGGGGGGGGCGTTGGGTTTTGGGGATCCTGGGGGGTTCCCCGGTTTGAAGCCCCTCCCAATTCCAGACAACCCAAAAAAGGGGGGGGGATCCCAGTTCAGATCCTCGTGCGGGGACACCCCAATTTTGGAGCCAAATTGGGCGGAATCCCCCCATTTTTGGGGTGTCCTCCCCCCAGTCCCACTCACAGCAGGCGGCACCTCCCAAAATTTCGGGGCGGGATCCCCCTCACAACAACCATCCCCCAAAATTTCGGGGTGTGATCCACTCATAACAACCACCCCCGAAAATTTCGGAGTGCGACCCCTCCTCACAACAACCTACATGTGGAGGATTTCCCACCCAAAATTTCGGGATGCAATCCTCTCACACCAACCATCCCCTCCCAAAATTTCGGAGTGCGACCCTCCTCACAACAACCTAGAGATGGAGGATTTCCACCCAAAATTTCGGGATGCAATCCATCTCACACCAACCATCCCCCCCCAAATTTCGGGGTGCGACCCCCTCCTCACAACAACCTACACGTGGAGGATTTCCCACCCAAAATTTCGGGGTGTAATCCCTCTCACACCAACCATCCCCCCAAAATTTCGGGATGCAATCCCTCTTACCACAACCATTCCCCCCAAAATTTCGGGGTGCGACCCCCCTCACAACAACCTACACGTGGAGGATTTCCCACCCAAAATTTCGGGATGCAATCCCTCTTACCACAACCATGCCCCCCAAAATTTCGGGGTGTAATCCCACTCATTGCAGCTGTCCCCCCAAAATTTCGGGATGCAATCCCTCTCACACCAACCATCCCCCCCAAATTTCGGGGTGCGTCCCCTCCTCACAACAACCTACATGTGGAGGATTTCCGCCCAAAATTTCGGGGTGTAATTTCCCTCACACCAACCATCCCCCCAAAATTTCGGGGTGCGACCCCTCCCTCCTCACAACAACATACATGTGGAGGATTTCCCACCCAAAATTTCAGGGTGTAATTTCCCTCACCAACCATCCCCCCAAAATTTCGGGATGCAATCCTGCTCACACCAACCATCCCCCCCAAATTTCGGGTGCGTCCCCCTCATAACAACCTACATGTGGAGGATTTCCCACCCAAAATTTCGGGATGCAATCCCTCCCACCAACCATCCCCCCCCAAAATTTCGGGATGCAATCCCTCTCACACCAACCATCCCCCCAAAATTTCGGGTGTAATTTCCCTCACACCAACCATCCCCCCAAAATTTCGAGATGTAATCCCACTCATTGCAGCTGTCCCCCCAAAACTTCGGGGTGTAATCCCTCTCACACCAACCATCCCCCCCAAATTTCGGGGTGCGACCCCCCTCCTCACAACAACATACATGTGGAGGATTTCCCACCCAAAAATTTCGGGTGTAATCCCTCTCACAACAACCATCCCCCCAAAATTTCGGGATGCAATCCTGCTCACACCAACCCTCCCCCCAAATTTCGGGGTGCGACCCCCCTCACAACAACCTAGAGATGGAGGATTTCCCACCCAAAATTTCGGGTGCAATCCCACTCATTGCAGCTGTCCCCCCAAAATTTCGGGATGCAATCCCTCTCACACCAACCATCCCCCCAAAATTTCGGGATGCAATCCCTCTTACCACAACCATTCCCCCCCAAAATTTCGGGGTGCGACCCCTCCTCACAACAACCTACATGTGGAGGATTTCCACCCAAAATTTCGGGGTGTAATCCCTCTCACACCAACCATCCCCCCAAAATTTCGAGATGTAATCCCACTCATTGCAGCTGTCCCCCCAAAAATTTCGGGTGTAATCCCTCTCACACCAACCCTCCCCCCAAAATTTCGGGGTGCGACCCCCTCCCT
>JAKWBO010000223.1:0-77454 GCA_034336685.1 Luscinia luscinia | reverse complement strand
ATTTTGGGGTTCCTGGGGATTTTTGGGGGTCCCGGCGATTTTGGGTGACCCGGTTTCGGGGGTCCCGGCGCAGCAGCTCGGGGGTCTCTCTCTCTCTCATAAATACTCTCGTGTTTGCATTAAGTTACATGGGAGGGGGCGGGGTCTCCCCTGAGTGACAGCTGTCAGTCAATCACCCGCGGGCGCGCAGGCGGGGGGGGATGATTGGCAGCTGTCAATCACCTGCCGGCACGTCCAACGTGCCGGGGGGAGGGGAGGGGGGCGAGCGACGGCTCCTGATGCTGGTGATTGATTGATTGACAGCTGTCAGCTCTGGTGATTGACAGCTGTCAGTGCTGGTGACCGGCGGCCGTCCGCCATGATTGGCAGCTGTCAGTGATGATTGGCAGCTGTCTCCTGGCGATGATTGACAGCTGTCTCTGGCGGTGATTGACAGCTGTCTCTGGCAATGATTGACAGCTGTCCCTGGCGGTGATTGACAGCTGTCTCTGGCAATGATTGACAGCTGTCTCTGGCAATGATTGACAGCTGTCTCTGGCGGTGATTGACAGCTGTCTCTGGCTGTGATTGACAGCTGACTCCATCAGTGATTGACAGCTGTCTCTGGCAGTGATTGACAGCTGTCTCTGGCGGTGATTGACAGCTGTCTCTGGCGGTGATTGACAGCTGTCTCTGGCGGTGATTGACAGCTGTCTCTGGCAATGATTGACAGCTGTCTCTGGCGGTGATTGACAGCTGTCTCTGGCAGTGATTGACAGCTGTCTCTGGCAGTGATTGACAGCTGTCTCTGGCGGTGATTGACAGCTGGCTCCATCAATGATTGACAGCTGTCTCTGGCGGTGATTGACAGCTGACTCTCGCAGTGATTGACAGCTGTCTCTGGCAATGATTGACAGATGTTTCTGGCTGTGATTGACAGCTGTCTCTGGCAATGATTGACAGCTGTCCCTGGCGGTGATTGACAGCTGTCTCTGGCAATGATTGACAGCTGTCCCTGGCGGTGATTGACAGCTGGCTCCATCAATGGCGGGGCAGCTGCCGGAAGTGACGTCACCGCGGGCAGGTGTCCGCCAGGTAGAGCCGCACCTTCCCGCGCAGGAAGCGGCTCAGGACCCCGAGCAGCCGCGGGAGCGTCCGGACCCGGACCGGGGCGGGGGGCGGGGCCTGCGGGGAGGGCCGGGCTCAGGGCAACCCCAAAAAAACCCCAAAAGAAACAAACTCAAAAAAAATCCCAAAACCCCAAAAGAAACAAACCCCAAAAATCCCCCGAAACCCCAAACCCAGACCGGGGCAGGGCAGGGACCGCCAGGTTTACCCGCGGCAGCCCCGCCAGGCTCCGAACCCCCAAATCCCGGTTTTAGCCCGGTTCTATCCCGGTTCTAGCCCGGTTCAATCCCGGTTCAGTCCCGGTTTTAGCCCGGTTCTATCCCGGTTCAATCCCGGTTCAATCCCGGTTCAATCCCGGTTCAGTCCCGGTTTTAGCCCGGTTTTAGCCCGGTTTTAGCCCGGTTTACCCCGCCTTACCCGCGGCAGCGTCCGCAGCAGCCCCGCCAGGCTCCGCACCCCGGTTCAGTCCCGGTTCTATCCCGGTTTAGCCCGGTTTAGCCCGGTTTAACCCCGCCTTACTCGCAGCAGCCCCGCCAGGCTCCGCACCCCGGTTCAATCCCGGTTTAAACCCGGTTTTAGCCCGGTTTTAGCCCGGTTTAGCCCGGTTTAGCCCGGTTTCCCCGCCTTACCCGCGGCAGCGCCCGCAGCAGCCCCGCCAGGCTCCGCGCCGCTCCGTACGCCCGGTCCAGGCTGGGCCGGGCCCGCGGCTCCCGCAGCAGCTCCCGCGCCCGCAGCACCGCGGCCACCAGCGCCGCCTGCCCGCCGGCCACCTCCCGCGCGCGGGCCCCGGCCTGGACGGGGACACGGGGCTCAGGGCCGGGGACCCCGCCCGCCCCAGCCCGCCCCCGCTTGTCCACTGTTTTTCCCGGTTTTTCCCGATTTTTCCCGGTTTTCCCGGATTTTTCCCGATTTTTCCCGATTTTTTTCCCGATTTTTCCCGATTTTTCCCGGTTTTCCCCGGTTTTTCCCGGATTTTCCCGATTTTTTCCCGGTTTTTCCCGATTTTTTCCCGGTTTTTCCCGGTTTTTCCTGATTTTCCCGATTTTTTCCCAGCTTTTCCCGCCCGTTTCTCTCCATCCCTGCGTGCTCCTCCCCATTTCCCCCATTCCAGCCCGGTTTGTCCCATTTCCCCCATTCCAGCCCGGTTTCTCCCATTTCTCCCAGTTCCTCCCCCGTTTTGCCACTTCCCTTTCCTTTCCCTTCCCAGTTTCCCCAGTTTCTCCCTGATTTTCCGTGTTTCTCCCCTGCTTTTCCATCTTTCTCTGTTTGGCCTCATTTTCCCCAGTTTTTCTCCCAGTTTCCCCAGTTTCCCCCAGTTTCTCCCAATTCTCCCAAATTTCTCCCAATTTCTCCCAGTTTCTCCCAATTTCTCCCAAATTCCCCCATTTTCACCCACTTCTCTGCGATTTTTTCACCATTTTCCTGTGCTTGTCCCCATTTTTCCACACCCCCAGTGGTTTTTCCCCATTTTCCTGTGCTTCCCCCCATTTCCCCCCCATTTCCCTGTGGTTTTTTCCCTGTTTTTCCCATTTCCCTGTGGGGTTTTTTCCCCATTTCAGTGGTTTTTTTCCCGATTTCCCCGTTTTTCTCCCCGTTTTTCCCACTCACGTCCAGGCTCCTCCAGAGGTTGAAGTTGACGCCGGGGTCGGGGACAGCGAGGGGCTCGGGGAGGTCACAGGGGGGGCCGCACCCGGCCTGGGGAGGGGGACACGGTGACCCCCGAGACCTCCTGACCCCCCCGGTGTCCCCGTGTCCCCCGCGCTGTCCCCGTGTCCCCCCCGGTGTCCCCAAGCCCCCACGGGGGTCCCGATCCCCCCCACCAGCCCCACCTTGGCGTCACGCCCCCCTCAAATGTCCCCAAGTCCCCCCGATGTCCCCACGCCCCCCTTGCTGTCCCTGGAGCCCCCCGGATGTCCCCAAGTCCCGCCGTGCCCCCCCACGCAGTGTCCCCAGACCCCCGTGTCCCTCCGTGTCCCCCGTGTCCCCCGTGTCCCCCCGTGTCCCCCGTGTCCCCTGTGTCCCCCGTGTCCCCCGTGTCCCCCATGTCCCCCGTGTCCCCCCGTGTCCCCTGTGTCCCCCGTGTCCCCCGTGTCCCCCCGTGTCCCCCGTGTCCCCCTGTGTCCCCCGTGTCCCCCGTGTCCCCCGTGTCCCCCCGTGTCCCCCGTGTCCCCCCGTGTCCCCCCGTGTCCCCCGTGTCCCCCCGTGTCCCCTCGTGTCCCCCTGTGTCCCCCGTGTCCCCTGTGTCCCCTGTGTCCCCCGTGTCCCCCGTGTCCCCTGTGTCCCCCGTGTCCCCCGTGTCCCCCGTGTCCCCCGTGTCCCTCCGTGTCCCCCGTGTCCCCTGTGTCCCCCGTGTCCCCCGTGTCCCCCGTGTCCCCCCGTGTCCCCCGTGTCTCCCCGTGTCCCCCGTGTCCCCCGTGTCCCCCGTGTCCCCCGTGTCCCCCGTGTCCCCCGTGTCCCCCGTGTCCCCCGTGTCCCCCGTGTCCCCCCGTGTCCCCCCGTGTCCCCCCGTGTCCCCCCGTGTCTCCCCGTGTCCCCCGTGTCCCCCGTGTCCCCCTGTGTCCCCCGTGTCCCCCGTGTCCCCCCGTGTCTCCCCGTGTCCCCCGTGTCCCCCGTGTCCCCCGTGTCCCCCCGTGTCCCCCGTGTCCCCCCGTGTCCCCCGTGTCCCCCGTGTCCCCCGTGTCCCCCGTGTCCCCCCGTGTCCCCCGTGTCCCCCGTGTCCCCCGTGTCCCCCGTGTCCCCCCGTGTCCCCCGTGTCCCCCGTGTCCCCCCGTGTCCCCCGTGTCCCCCGTGTCCCCCGTGTCCCCCGTGTCCCCCGTGTCCCCGTGTCCCCCCGTGTCCCCCGTGTCCCCCGTATCCCCCCGTGTCCCCCGTGTCCCCCGTGTCCCCCGTGTCCCCCGTGTCCCCCGTGTCTCCCCGTGTCCCCCGTGTCCCCCGTGTCCCCCGTGTCCCCCGTGTCCCCCGTGTCCCCCGTGTCCCCCGTGTCCCCGTGTCCCCCGTGTCCCCCGTGTCCCCCGTGTCCCCCGTGTCCCCAGATCCCCCGTGTCCCCCGTGTCCCCCGTGTCCCCCGTGTCCCCCGTGTCCCCCGTGTCCCCACTCGCTCTCACCGCCCCCCGCTCGGCCTCGCGCGCCTCCAGGATGAAGCGCTCCGATCACTCGGGGGTCGCAGAGCGAGGGGGGCTCTCGGGGGGCTAGAAGCGCCCAGGGACCCCCAAAAGCAGCAGCAGCAGCAGCGGCGCACACAGCCCTGGGGAGGGGGGGGCACGGGGGGTTAGGGTTAGGGTCAGGGTCCCGCGGGGACACGGGGACAACGGGATGGGGGGCTGGGGTGCCGGGGAGACCCCTAAAACTGCCGGGACCCCCCCCAAAAACCGGGGGCGTGGGACCCTCTCACCTGCGCCCCTGCCGGACACCTGCGCCGGACAGGCGGGACCCCCCAGCCACGCGGGACCCCCGTCCCCACCCCCGACCACCCCCTCCCCCCTTTACCTGCGACCCCCGCCCCTGCCCGCCGCACACGTGGGCGTCCCCCGCCCCTCCCTCGCGCACCTGGAGCGCTCCCGCCCCCCCGGGATGTGCGCCCCTCCCCACTCACCCGCCGCCCCCATCGCCCGCCGCTCATGGCCCGGGGGGTCCCTGGTGGCCCGGGGGTCCCTGGTGGCCGCGGGGCTGCCGCCGTCCCCGCGCCGCGTCCCCCGGCCCCGGCCCCGGTTAATGTTTGATCCGAGGGGCCGCGGGGCCGGAAGGGCCCTTGGGGGGGTTTTCCATCCGCTCCCCGCGCCCCCCCCCAGGCCGTCGAGGAAAAGGCCGCGCCGGCCGCAGCACGTCGGCCGCTGGCCACGGGCCACCCCGGGGCCGGGCACGGCGCCGGAGAGGCGGGGGACACGGCGGGGACACGGCGGGGACACGGGGGGACACGGGGGGACACGGGGGACACGGGGGACAGGGACATGAGGTGGGGGTTGGGAACGGCGGAGAGCGTGGGGAACACGGGGGACACGGAGGACAGCGACGTGGAGACACGGGCACGGGGTGGGGGACACGGGGGACACGGGAGTGACAGGGACATGGGGACACGGGCACGGGGTGGGGGACACGGGGACACGGAGTGACAGCGACGTGGAGACACGGGCACGGGGTGGGGACACGGGGGACACGGGAGTGACAGGACATGGGGACGTGGGGACACGGGCACGGGGATGGGGGACACGGGGGACACGGGAGTGACAGGGACGTGGGGACACGGGCACGGGGTGGGGGACACGGGAGGACACGGGGGACAGGGACGTGGGGACGGAGGGGTGGGGACAGCTGGACACGAGGGGGACACAGAGACGGGGACACGGGGACGGAGATGGGGGACACGGGAGTGACACGGGGGACACGGGAGTGACACGGGAGTGACAGGGACACGGGGACCTGGGCATGGAGCGGAGGGACAGGGGACACGGAGAGGAGAAGGAGGGACATGGAAGGGACACGGGGACAGGGACACGGGGACGGGGACAGGGGACACGTGGGGAACACGGAGGAGGAAAAGGGGTGACTCAGGGGTGGGGACCCGGGTATAGAGGGTGGGGACACGGTGGGGACACGGGGACACGGTGGGGACACGGTGGGAACACGGTGGGGACACGGTGGGGACACGGGGACAAGGAGCTGGAGGTGAGGACGGAGGGTCGGGGATGAGGGCGGGGACAGAAGTGGGGACAGGGGGACACCCTGCGGAGTTGGGGACACACGGGGACAGAGCTGGGGACACGGGACATGGCAGCCCAGGACGGGGGGACACGGGGACAGCGGGACGGGGACACGAGGACGGGGGACACGGGGACAGAGATGCACCACGGGGACGGCGCCACCGGGACAGCGCTGGGGACACGGACACGGGGAGTGGGGACAGGGCCACGGGGACACCCCCGGGCCGTGGGAGCGCGGTGACACTCGCGGGGACACGCGCGGGGCCGCGCCAGGCCGGGGGATCCCGGGATCCCGCGGAAGCGGCCGAACAATGGGGCAGCGTCACTGTCGCCGTCACCGTCCCCGTCCCCAGCGCCAGCGCGGCCCCGGGGGCGGCTCCCGGGGACCCCCGCGGCGGGGAGGGGACACGGGGAGGCGACACGCGGGCACGGGGGGACACGCGGGGGACACGCGGGGGACACGGGGAGGGACACGCACGGGGGGACACGGGAGGGGACACGGGGGGGCGCGGGAGGCGACACGGGCAGCCGGGGGACGCGGAGCGGGATGGAGGCGGCACGAGGGACTCGGGAGGGACCCAGGTGACACGGGCGGTGACACGGGGGTGACGCGGGCCCCCTGCCAGGCCGTACGTGCGGCTCCGCACAGCCCGGCCGCGGCTCCGGCGCCAGCGGGCCAAAGGGCACCCGGGGGCGGGGGACGGCGACAGCGGCGTCACGGACACCGCCGGGTCCCCCCGAGGCACCCGGGAGTCCCCCCGGCGGGGAGTCCCCGGCACGGCCGGGACTGCCCGGGAACGGGGGCTGCGCACCTGGGGGCACCTGGGGTCCCCCCGAGTCACCTGGAGCCACCCCGGGTCTCCTGGGGGCCACCCGGGGTCCCCCTCGAGTTACCTGGGGGGCACCTGGGTCACCTGCACTCTCCCCGGCTCACCTGAGAGTCCCCCCGGGTCACCTGGGGGGTCACCTGAGGGCTCCCCTGGGTCACCTGGAGTCTCCCCGGGTCACCTGCCATCCTGCCGGTCCCTTTTATCACCTGGGTGTCCCTCGTGTCACCTGAGTGTCCCTTTGTCGCCAGGCCCTCCCTCATTTTCCCACCCTCCCTTCCCCGTTTAATGTCCCCAGTGTCACCTGAACCTCACCCCACGTCACTCAAATTCCCAAAACTCCCCCCGGCCACCCCAGCCCCCCCCGTCCCTGTCCCCTGGGTCCCCCATTGTCACCTGGGGCTTTCCTGCCCCAAATGTCACCGATGACGAAGAGGAAGCGCCAGCCCCGCCCCCTCAACCTCCCCCAAATCCCCCAAAATCTCCCCCAAAAACCCCTCGAGGCGTCGCTGCTGCTGCCACCGGCTTTATTCGGGTGTCACATCCCCCCAAAGTCCCCGAGGCCGCTGCGGGTGACATCGGGTGACATCGGGGACATGGTGGTGGCCCCGGATCGCGGCGCTCTCGCCCCGTTGGTGGCATTGCCCCGTGTCCCCAAAGCGGCGGCGGCGGCGGGTCACGGTGTCCCCAAAGCCACCCGCGGTGACATCAGGCTCTGGGTGGTGGCACCTTGCTGTCCCCAAGCCTTGGTGGCCTCAGGCTCTGGTTGGTGGCACCTCGCTGTCCCCAAAGCCACCCGCGGTGACATCAGGCTCTGGGTGGTGGCACCTTGCTGTCCCCAAGCCTTGGTGACCTCAGGCTCTGGGCGGTGGCACCTCGCTGTCCCCAAGCCTTGGTGGCCTCAGGCTCTGGGCGGTGGCACCTCGCTGTCCCCAAAGCCACCCGCGGTGACTCCGCTCCGGTGCCCCTGGGGTGTCCCCAAAACCTGCGGCCGCTCCGGGAGGGGGAGAGGGGGCGGATTTCGGGGTGTCCCCACAGAAGCGACAAACGCCGGCACACCGAGCGCGCCCCCGCATTTTGGGGGCGCCCCAGCCCCGCTCAGGCGCAAGGCGCCTCCCGGCACAGGCGGATGTGGATGGCCGAGTTGTGCCGCGGGGTGTCCCCGTCGCCGTCGCCGCTGTCGCCGCTGTCGCCGGTGTCGCGGCGCGGGCGGTGTCGCGGCCGCAGCGGCACGGAGGAGGTGCTGGCGTGCAGCCGCAGCGCGCCGCCCGCGCCCGCCGCCAGCTGCAGCGCCAGGTTGATGGTGCGGGGCACGGCCAGGCCCAGCCCGTGCAGCCGCAGCTCGCCCGCCGCACCGGCGGCGCCGGGAGCCCCGAGCAGCCGCTGGCAGCGCCGCAGCTGCGCCCGGAAATCCGAGCGGGACGTCACGAACACGTCATTGCCGCCGGCACCGGCACCGGGAGCGGCGCCGGGAGCGGCGCCGGGGGGAACCGGGGCCGGGCCTGCGGCGGGGCCGGGGCCCCGGCAGCGGCGGCGGCGGGGGGGGGGCGGCCCGGGGAGCCCCCCCGGCGGAGGAGACGGAGCTGCGGGGCGGCCCGAGGACATTCTGGGGGGAAATGGGGAGAAAAGCGGCGTCAGGGACGGCAGCAGCCCCGGGGCCCCCCCGAACCCACCGTGACCCCCGAGATCCCCCTCGGGACCCCCCAAACCCCCCCACGACCCCCGATCCGCCCCGGGACCCTCTCCCAAAAGTTCCCCCCGCCCCCCGCCGAACCTCGCGCGTCCCGCGCTGCCGCCGCTTCCGCCGAGAGGCCGCGCCCCCCGGAGGCCACGCCCCCAGCGGGAACACGCCCAGTTAAGCATCGCTCACATGAAGCCACGCCCCCCGGAGCGGTTTTTGGGTTTTTTTGGAGTTTTTTGACCTCAAACAGGGAGAGGCCGCCCCCCCTCCCCTCCCGCAGGCGCCGGACTCGCCATTTTTGGGGCTTTTCTTCAACAAACCCGTCAATTCCTCCCCCTCGTCCAGCGGAATGACCGCGTGGGAGGGGCCTAGGGAAGCCACGCCCTTCCCTCCGCAGCACAGAGGGGCGGAGCCGCGCCCCGCAGACCACGCCCCCTCCCGTTTAACAAAGGGCCGGGCCCCGGCCCCTTTAAGGGGCGCAGCCAATGGGCGCGCGCGCCGCACGGCGAGCGGTGATTGGCTGCGGCCCCGGCCCCGGCCCCTCGGCAAGCGCTGATTGGCTGCGGGCTCAGCTCCGCCCCCCCGGCCGGCGCTGTCCCGGTGCTGAACGCGGCCATGAGCGGCGGCGTCTACGGCGGCGGTGCGGGGGCGGGGCCTGAGGGGGAGGAGCTTCAGAGGGGGCGGGGCCGCGGCGGGAGAGGGGCGGGGCCAAGGGGGTCAAAGGGGAGTTGGGGGGTGAGGGATGGGGAGGTTTGGGGGTCCCGGTGTCACCGTGTCCCCCGCCCCCGATGTACGGTGGGGATCCCGGGGGTTCTGGGGGATTTTGGGGGGTCTCATTGTCCTGGCGGGTCCCGGTGTCACCGTGTCCCCCCCCCAGATGAGGTCGGGGCTCTGGTGTTCGACATCGGTTCCTTCTCGGTGCGGGCCGGTTATGCCGGCGAGGATTGTCCCAAGGTCGGTGTCACCGCGTCCCCCCCGTGTCCCCCCGTGTCCCTGCCCCGCCCCGGAGGTGACCCCGCCGCCGTCCCCAGGCGGATTTCCCCACCACGGTGGGGCTGCTGTCCCCAGACGAGGTGTCCCTGGAGCTGGACGGGGACAAGGACAAGAAGGGCGGCAAGGTTTATTACATCGACACCAACGCGCTGCACGTGGCCCGCGAGGGCGTCGAGGTGCTGTCCCCGCTCAAGAACGGCATGAGTGAGTGCGGGGACAGCGGGGACTTGGGGACAGCGGGGACATGGGGGATAGGGGGACATTGGGGGATAGGGGGGACAGTGGGGACAGTGGGGACATTGGGGATATGGGGGACATTGGGGGATAGGAGGGATAGGGAGACATTGGGGATATGGGGACATTGGGGACATGGGGACATTGGGGATATGGGGACACTGGGGACATGGGGACATTGGGGATATGGGGGACAGTGGGGACATTGAGGATATGGGGGACATTGGGGACATGGGGACATTGGGGATATGGGGGACATTGGGGACAGTGGGGATATGGGGGGACAGTGGGGACATGGGGGACAGTGGGGATATGGGGGCAGTGGGGACAGTGGGGACATGGGGACAGTGGGGACATGGGGACAGTGGGGACATGGGGGACAGTGGGGATATGGGGACAGTGGGGACATGAGGACAGTGGGGATATGGGGACATTGGGGACATGGGGACATTGGGGATATGGGGGACACTGGGGACATTGGGGACAGTGGGGATATGGGGACAGTGGGGATATGGGGACAGTGGGGACAGTGGGGATATGGGGGAACAGAAGGGGACACTGGGGGACGTTGGGGACAGCAGGGACAGTGGGAACACTGAGGATATGGGGGGCAGTGGGGACAGACAGGACAGCAGGGACATTTGGGGACATTTGGGGACACGAAGAGACGCAGGACAGCACTGCGGGGCACAGGCACGCGGGGCGGGGACCCGGCGGGGGGCAGGCGGTGTCCCCCAGCCCCGCGTGTCCCCGCGTGTCCCCCGTGTCCCAGTCGAGGACTGGGAGTGCTTCCAGGCCATCCTGGACCACACCTACGGCAAGCACGTCAAGTCGGAGCCGGGGCTGCACCCGGTGCTCATGTCCGAGGCCCCGGTAGGTGCCGCCCCCGGGGGGGCGGGGTGTCCCCCGCGTGTCCCCGGTGTCCCCAATGTCCCCGTGCCGCAGTGGAACACCCGGGCCAAGCGGGAGAAGCTGACGGAGCTGATGTTCGAGCACTACAACATCCCGGCCTTCTTCCTCTGCAAGACGGCCGTGCTCACCGCGTATCCCCGCGCCGCCCGCGCCACTGCCACCCCGTGTCACCCCTGGGTCACCCCGTGTCACCCCCGGGCCACCCCTGTGCCACCCCCGGGTCACCTGTTATCCCTGTGCCACCCCTGTGCCACCCCGTGTCACCCCTGTGCCACCCCGTGTCACCCCTGGGTCACCTGTTATCCCTGTGCCACCCCTGTGCCACCCCCAGGCCACCTGCCACCCCTGTGCCACCCTTGTGCCACCCCGTGTTACCAGTGTCACCCAGTGGTCAGTGTGGTCAGTAGTGAGTGTGGTCAGTGTGATCAGTGGTCAGTGTGATCAGTGGTCAGTGTGGTCAGTGGGGTCAGTGGTCAGTGGGGTCAGTAGTGAGTGTGATCAGTGGTCAGTGTGATCAGTGGTCAGTATGGTCAGTGGTCAGTGTGATCAGTGGTCAGTATGGTCAGTGGTCAGTGTGATCAGTGGTCAGTGTGGTCAGTGGTCAGTGTCCACTCCCCGTTGTGGCCCCTTGACCGCTGCCAGCTTTGCCAACGGCCGCAGCACGGGGCTGGTGCTGGACTCGGGGGCCACCCACACCACGGCCATCCCCGTGCACGACGGGTACATCCTGCAGCAAGGTGAGCACACCTGGGGCAGGTGAGCACACCTGGGACACAGCTGGGGCACACCTGGGGCTGGGGAATGTAACCCGGGACACAGCTGGGCTGGGGAGGGTCACCTGGGACACACCTGGGACACACCTGGGATGGGAAGGGTCACCTGGGGCACACATGGGACTGGAGAATGTCATCTCGGACACACCTGGGACACACCTGGCGTGGGGAGGGTCACCCAGGACACACCCAGGACACTCTCAGGACACACCTGGGACAGGTGAGAACACACCTGGGGTGGGGAGGGTCACCTGGGATACAGCCAGGACACACCTGGGACAGGTGAGAACACACCTGGAACACACCTGGGATGGGTAAGGTCACCTGGGACACACCTGGGACACATCTGGGGGAGGTGAGAACACACCTGGGACACACCTGGGGTGGGGAATGTCACCTGGGACACACCTGGGACACACCTGGGGCAGGTGAGCACACCTGGGACACATCTGGGGCAGGTGAGAACACACCTGGAACACACCTGGGATGGGTAAGATCACCTGGGACACACCTGGGGCAGGTGAGCACACCTGGGACACACCTGGGGCAGGTGAGAACACACCTGGGACACACCTGGGCTGGGGAATGTCACCTGGGACACACCTGGGACACACCTGGGGCAGGTGAGCACACCTGGGACACACCTGGGCTGGGGGAATGTCACCTGGGACACACCTGGGACACACCTGGGGCAGGTGAGAACACACCTGGGACACACCTGGGCTGGGGAATGTCACCTGGGACACACCCAGAACACTCCCAGGACACACCCAGGACAGGTGAGGGCTTACCTGGGCCAAGCGCGATGGGCACGCCCCTGGGCCGGGTGAGTGCACACCTGTCCCAGGTGAGCCCGGGCGTGTCCCGCAGGTATCGTGAAGTCGCCACTGGCCGGGGATTTCATCTCCATGCAGTGCCGGGAGCTCTTCCAGGAGCTCAACATCGACATCGTGCCGCCCTACATGATCGCGGCCAAGGTGGGCGTGGCCAGGGACACTAGTCAGGGTGGGGCAAACCCCAGGCTCCTCCCACTTGGGGGTGGGATTGTTCCTTAACCCCACCCACTCCAGGGTGGACCCAATCCTGAGCTCCACCCCTACTGGGCAGCCAAAAAATTTAGCTCCACCCAGTTTGGGGGTGGGGCTATCCCTTAGCGCCACCCCTTGGAGACCACACCCCGATTGGGCAGTGCTATCATTTGGCCACACCCCCTCAATGACATCACACTTAGACCCCTCCTCTTACCCCAGAAGCTGCACCCCTTTTCTTAATTATCATTAATCCAAAGCCACGCCTCTTTGGGTGCTGGCCACGCCCCTTGTGATGCTGGCCACGCCCCCACGCGCCCCGTTTTCCAGGAGCCCGTGCGGGAAGGGGCCCCCCCGAGCTGGAAGAAGAAGGAGAAGCTGCCCCAGGTGTCCAAATCCTGGCATAACTTCACCTGCAACGTGAGTACGGGGCATTTTGGGGGGTCCCTGAGGGTCAGGGGCAGGTTCTGGGGTCCCTGACCCCCTTTTTTCGGGGATTCCAGGAGGTGATCCAGGACTTCCAGGCCTCGGTGCTGCAGGTTTCGGACTCGCCATACGACGAGCAGTGAGTGCTGGGATTTTGGGAGGGGGTTTGGGGAGGTGGGGGGTTTGGGGACCCCAAAATGCGCCGTTTTCTCCCCAGGGTGGCGGCGCAGATGCCGACGGTTCACTACGAGATGCCCAACGGGTACAACACCGACTACGGGGCCGAGCGGCTCCGCATCCCCGAGGGGCTCTTCGACCCCTCCAACGTCAAGGTTTGGGGGTCTGGGGGTCAAGGTTTGGGGGTCTGGGGGTCTTGGGGGGTCTCTGAGAGGGGCTGAGGCGTTTTGGGGTTTAGGGGACCCCCCCATCCCCCCGGCTCTGCTTTTCTGAGAGCTCTTTGACTCTTCCAAAAGCATCCCCAGCGGGTTTTTGGAGGGGTTCGGGGATTCCCAAGGTTTTTCGGGACCCCCCCCGATGCCCCATTTCCCCCAGGGCCTCTCGGGGAACACCATGCTGGGCGTGGGACACGTGGTGACCACCAGCATCGGGATGTGCGACATCGACATCCGCCCGGTGCGTGTCCTGGGGCCTGGGGGGGTCCCGGAGGGCTGTGGGGAGCAGCAGGGACACCCCAAATCCCGCTGGTCCCCCTCCCCACCGCGTCCCCGCAGGGTCTCTACGGCAGCGTCATCGTCACCGGGGGGAACACGCTGCTGCAGGGCTTCACCGACCGCCTGAACCGGGAGCTGGCGCAGAAAACGCCCCCGGTGAGGGACCCCGAAACCCTGCGAGGGACAACTGGGGGCGGGAAGGGACCCCACGATCAGGATTAGGGGAGCTGGGGGTCCCTAAACCCCCCTGAGGGACATCTGGACCCAGTCTGGGTTTCTACCAGTCATCACCAGTTGCTCCCAGTTGCCTGTGGTGGTTTCCCAGCCACCCTCAGTGGCCTCCCCTTTTTCCCTTTTATTCCTTTTTATCCCAGAGCATGAGACTGAAGCTCATCGCCAGCAACAGCACCATGGAGCGGCGCTTCAGCCCCTGGATCGGCGGCTCCATCCTGGCCTCGCTCGTGAGTCCAGGGCTCCGTGGAGAGCCGGGGGTTCCCCCCACCCGGGACCCCCCAAAAATCCCTCAAAATGCCCCAAATTCCCCGCAGGGCACCTTCCAGCAGATGTGGATCTCCAAGCAGGAGTACGAGGAGGGCGGGAAGCAGTGTGTGGAGCGCAAGTGTCCTTGAGGGGGGAATCCTGCCCCTGAGGGGGAATCCTGCCCCTGAGGGGAAAAATGTGGAAAAACCATTAAAACCCACCTGAAACCGGCTCTGAGGCACCTCTGGGGCTTGGAGGCGGTGGGGATTAACGGCAGCTATTTATGTGTAGGGCTGCGGGATATTTTTTCACCGATTCTGGGGATTTTCGCCTCAAAACAGGAGCGCGCGGGGAGGGGGCGGGGCTTGCCGCGCGCTCGCTCACGTGACGTGGGGGGTACGGCACGTGCCGGGACGGGGCACCGCGCAGGCGCGGGGACACGTGACAGCGGGGGAGGGCGGGCGCGAGACGCGGCGGCGCCGCCCTGAGGCCGCAGCGGGAACTGCGCGCTGTTCTCGCGAGAGGCGCCGCGCGCGCGACGAGCGCTCCGTTACCGGGCGGGCTGGGCGGGGGCATGAGAGCCGGTTCGCTGACGTCACGACCGGAGCGGTGACGTGAGTACGCGGCCGAGGGACGGAGGAGACACCGGCGCTGGAACGGTAGAGGGCGTGCGGGAGAAGGCGCTCGAACTGCGCACGCGCAACTCCCACACGGACTCCAACAGCCGGCAGCCTCCGCGCGCGCGGCGAGGCCCCCGCGCAGGTCGGCCGTACCGCGCCTGCTCCGCCTTCCCGCCGCCTACATTCCCCCTCCCCGCTCCTCGCTCTTCCCCAGACCTTCAGCAGGATCCCCCGCGCTCCGTCCCCACCCGCCCCCCTCCGTTCTCCCGCGCTCTCCGCGCAGGCGCTCGCCGCGGCCACCCGAGCTGCTGAGGCCCCCTATCTCTCCCCGCGCGCCCACTCCCGTTATTGGCCGCCGTGCGCCGCGCACCCGTTCCTATTGGCTCCGCGCCGCCGCGCCGCCCCTTTCCGTGGGCGTGCCCGCTCCCGGCCCCGCCTCCCCGCTATATCAGCCCCGCCGGGCCGCCGCGGCGCTGCCATCGCGGGCGGGAGGCGGCGGGCGCGGACTCCCCTCGCGCGCGCTTCGCCCCTCTCCCCCCTCCGGCGGCGCATGCGCGGGGGCGGCGCGGGGCAGCGCGCAGGCGCGGGCCGGGCCGCCATGGCGGCGGCGCCTGAGGCCTTCCTGGTGCCGCCGCCGCCGCCGCCTCCTCCCGCCGCCGCCGCGCCCCCCTCGGAGCCGCCCGAGCCCCCGCGGCCCCGCAATGGCCTCCGCGCCGCGGGCGGCGGCGGCGGGAAGCGGCGCAGCAGCTGCGGGGCGAAGCAGCCGGCGTGGAAGCGGCGGCGCCGCGCGGCCTCGGAGTGCGGCCCGGTGCTGCCCTCAGAGTTCCTGCTCGGCGGGAACATCTTCGACCCGCTCAACCTCAACAGCCTGCTGGACGAGGAGGTGAGCCGCGCGCTGAACGCGCGCACGCCGCAGTCCTCGCCGCTCCCGCAGCGCGGCCGCGACCCGGTGGAGATCCTGGTGCCGCGGGACATCACGGACCCGCTGAGCCTGAACGCGCCGGGCGAGGCGCTGCGCCTGGCGTCCCCGGCCAAGAGCGCCCGCCGCCGGCACCGCCACCGCGGCCAGCAGCGCGCCGCCACCGCCGCCGCCGCCGCCGCCAGCGCCGCTCCGGCCGGCGAGGAGCCCGCCCGCCCCGCCGAGCCCTCCGCCGCCGCCACCGCGCCGCCCTGCCCCGCCGCCCTGCCCGCCACCGGCCGCCACCGCAAGCGCCGACGGACTTGCAGCAAATCCGAGGGCCTCGCCCTCCTCCTCCTCCTGCGGCCCCTGCCGCCACCGAGAAACCGGCGAAAGCCTCCGGGAAAGCGGCGCAGCGGCCGCGGCACCAGGTGCGCAAGTTCCAGTACGGGAATTACTGCAAATACTACGGGTACCGCAACCCGGACGTGGAGGACGCGCGGCTGCGGGCGCTGCGGCCCGAGTGGTTCGCGGGCAAGGAGGTGCTGGACGTGGGCTGCAACGTGGGGCACCTGACGCTGAGCATCGCCAAGCGCTGGGCGCCCGCCCGCGTGGTGGGGCTGGACATTGACGGGCGGCTGATCCGCTCGGCCCGCCAGAACATCCGCCACTACCTGTCCGAGGGGCTGGGGGCGGCGGACGGCGAGGCGGGGGGCGCCAGGAAAGGCTTCCCCGCCGCGCTCCTGGCCAGCCGCGGCCCCATCGCCGCCCCGCAGCTGCCGCCCGACGGGCCCGGCGCCGCCGACTTCCCGCACAACGTGGTGTTCGTCACGGTGAGTTCGGGCTGCGGGGGTCTGGGGGGAGATCGGGGGGCCGGGCTGCGTTTTGGGACGTTGGGGTGGGTCTGAACGGGGCTTGAGCCGAGCTTTGGGACGGTCTCGTGTGGGTTTCAGGGGTTTGGAAGCCGCGGTGGGTGCAGAGGAGCTCGGGTGGAGTTTTAGGGTGGATTTGAGGGGGGTGACAGGAGCGTGTGAGGTGTTTGGGATGAGTTTTGGAAGGCGGGGTGGGTCTGGAGGGGGGCTCGAGTGGAGCTTTGGGGGGTCTCGGTGGATTTGAGGGGATGACAGGAGCGTGTGAGGTGTTTGGGATGGGTTTTGGGAGGTGGGGGTGGGTGTGGAGGCGGCTTGAGGAGAGTTTTGGGGAGGTCTCGGTGGGTTTGAAGGGCTTTGGAAGCCGCAGTGTGTGCAGAGGGGGCTCGAGTGGAGTTGTAGGGGGGGCTCAGTGGATTTGAGGAGCGTGTGAGGTGTTCGGGATGGGTTTTGGAAGGTGTGAGCGGGTCCGAAAGGGACGTGTGCAATGTTTTAGGGGGTCTGAGGGGATGGCAGGTGGGCGTGGGGAGCTGGGGAGGCTCCGGGAGGGCGTTCGGTGGGTTTTAAGGGGTCTTGGTGGGTTTAGAGCGCTTGAGGAGAGTTTTCAGTGGATCTTAGATGGGTCTTGGGGGGTCCTGGCAGCCCTGGAGAGGTCAGGGGGTCTCCAGCGAGTCTGGGGGTGGCCTTAGAGAGATTTGTGGGGTGACAAGTAGCACAGGAAGATTTTGGGGCGAGTTCCAGGGTTTTCTTTATGAGCCTGAAGGTATCACCAGGGGATTGGAGTGGTGGGTGACCCCCAAAACTGCTGAGTGGGGTTCAGTGTGTGCTCCCCCCACTCCCCAAACACACAAAAAATACCCGTGTGGGGCTGGGGATGTTCCCAGAACCCTTCAGGGGGGTCTCCATGTCCTTTATCTCCCCCTAAACCCTTCAGGGTGGCTCAGCCTGTGCCCCCAAACCCCAAAAAACTCTCAGGGGGGTCTTTGCGTCTCTTTTATCCTCCCTAAACCCCTCAGGGGGGCTCAGCCTGTGCCCCCAGACCGCAGAAACCTCTCAGGGAGGTCTCCCCGTGTCCTTTACCCCCCAAACGCCTCGAGGGTCTCACCCCTGTCCCTCCCCAGGGGAACTACGTGCCGGAGCGGGAGGAGGCTGTGGGGGCGCAGCGCCCCGAGTTCGACGTGGTGCTGCTGCTGTCCCTCACCAAGTGGGTGCAGCTCAACTGGGGCGACGAGGGGCTCAAGCGGCTCTTCCGGAGGGCGTTCCGGCACCTGCGGCCCGGGGGGCTGCTGCTGCTGGAGCCGCAGCCCTGGGAGTCCTACCGGAAACGCAAGGGGCTCACCGTGAGTCTGGGGGTCCTTATTGGGGTCACAGAGGGGTCTGGGGGGCTCTGGGGGTCGTTATTGGGGGTCACGGGGGTTTTGGGGGGCTCTGGGGGTCGTTATTGGGGTCACAGGGGGTTTTGGGGGCTCTGGGGGTCGTTATTGGGGTCACAGGGGTTTTGGGGGCTGCTGCTGCTGGAGCCGCAGCCCTGGGAGTCCCACCGCGAGCGCAAGGGGCTCACCGTGAGTCTGGGGGGGTCTGGGGGTCGTTATTGGGGGTCACAGAGGGGTTTTGGGGGCTCTGGGGGTCGTTATTGGGGTCACAGAGGGGTTTTGGGGGCTGCTCCTGCTGGAGCCTCCAGCCCCGTTACTGTACCACAAATATGAGAGGCTCATGGTGAGGTTTGGGAGGTTTTGGGGAGGTCATAAAGGGGTCTGAGGGGTCTTTGGGGGTTCTCAAGTGGTCTGGGGGGGGTCACAGAAGGGTCTCAGGGTCACACAGGAGTCACACACGGTTTTGGGGTGCTCAGAGAGGGCTCTGGAGGGTCACAGGGGGTTATAAAGGGTCTGGGGGATCCTTGGGGGGCTCCTGGTTGGGTTTGCCAGGTCAGTGATGTCTGAGGCAGTTTTGGGGGTCTCAGCTGGGTTTTGGGGGCTGCACCTGGGGCTGAGGGAGGTTCTAGGAAGTTTCAGGAGGGTTTGCTGTCAGAAATAGAATTTTAGGGTTTAATTTTGGGGAGTTAAAAGGAGCCCCCTTGCGTTTAGGGGTGTCTCAGGTGAGTTTTGGGGGGTTTGGGGGGATCTCTCAGATTTCAGGGGGGATCTCTGAGGTTTTTGGAGGGCATCTCTGAGGTTTTTGGAGGGGTCTTAGGTTTTGGGGGGTCTCTGAGGTTCGGGGTTTTGGCTCCCAGGAGACGACGTACCGCAACTACCAGCGGATCCGGCTGCGGCCCGAGCAGTTCCCCGCCTACCTGACCTCGCCCGAGGTGGGGTTCGAGCGCTGCGAGCTGCTGGGCACCCCCCAGCACAGCTCCAAAGGTAGGGGCACCCCAAAACGAGTGCGGGCGTCCCGAATCCCAGGGTGCAGATGCCAAACACCAGAGTCAGAACCCGAAATCTCAGGGCGGGGACCCCAAATCCCACAGTGGGGATCCCAAACCTCAGAGTCAGCACCCTAAATCGCCACGGTCAGGACCCCAAATCCCAGAGTTGGGACCCCAAATCTCAGAGCTGACACCCTGAATCCCAGAGAGGTTTTAGGGGGGCACCTGGTTTGAGAGAAAATGAGGTGCTGGTGGGGGGTGACACCCCAAATTGGGGTGAGCTCTGGAGGTGCTGTGAGCGGGGGAATCACCTCAGACCCGGGGGGTTTGGGGCTGGGGGTCCCTGGGCTGTTTTGGGGTGAAGTGGGAGGGTCCCAAACTCGGGTCCCCCTCAGCCAATCCTTTTCCCCCCCAGGCTTCCAGCGGCCGATTTATCTCTTCCACAAGGGACGAGGTGACGCCCCCTGAGCCCCCCAGAATTCCCCCCCGATCTGGGGGGGCCCCGATGCTCGCAGGGTGTTGGAGGGGGTCGCCCCCACCCCACCAGATGCCAAACGGGGGAGGGGGCTCTGTTTGCCCCTCCCCCTCCGCCCCCCAATTTTTTGGGGTGTTCCTCCCCCCCCCCGGCGTTTGCCGTGGTTTGCTCTGTGCGAGGGGGGGCCCCGCAATAAAGGAGGTGATTGGTCAGCTGGGGGGATCGTTTTTGGGGGGATTACATAAAAACAGAAATAACTTTATTATTTTGGTGAAAATAAACGGGGATTTTTTTTCTTTTTTGGGAAGTCTCAGCGCCCCCCCCACTGCTGCAGCTTCTGGAACATGGCGAAGGCAGCTCCGGGGGCGGGGCAGCGCCCGGGGGGCTCGGGGGGGCGGGGGGCGGCAGCCAGGGCCAGCCCACCCCCCTGGCGACAGCCCCCTCCCCTGCCAGCGCCCCCAGCCGCGGCCCGGGCACCTGGGGGGAGCAGAGAAGGGCGGGGTTGGGGTGGGGTCTCACCTGGGCGGGGGCAGGGTGGGTTTGGGGTGGGGTCTCACCTGGGGGGTGGGCGCGGGGGGGCCTGGACGCCCCTGCGGGGTCCCGGCGGGGGGGCACGGCCAGGCTGACCAGGCCCCGGAAGAGCCGCTGGGTCTGGGGCACGTTCATGGCTGAAAGCGGAATTTGGGGAATGAAAGCGGGGCTGGGCTGAGCGCTCCGGCCAGCAGTGACCGCTCCGGTTACCACTGACCCCTCCCGTCCCGCACTGACCGCTGCGGCCAGCACTGACCCCTCCCGTCCCGCACTGACCCCTCCCGGCCAGCACTGACCGCTCCGGCCAGCAGTGACCCCTCCCATTCGCACTGACCCCTCCCGGCCAGCACTGACCCCTCCCGTCCCGCACTGACCGCTCCGGCCAGCAGTGACCCCTCCCGTCCCGCACTCCCCGCTCCGGCCAGCACTGACCGCTCCGGCCAGCAGTGACCCCTCCCATTCCGCACTGACCCCTCCCGGCCAGCACTGACCCCTCCCGTCCCGCACTGACCGCTCCGGCCAGCAGTGACCCCTCCCGTCCCGCACTGACCGCTCCGGTTACCACTGACCCCTCCCGGCCAGCACTGACCCCTCCCGTCCCGCACTGACCGCTGCGGCCAGCACTGACCATTCCATCCCGCACTGACCCCTCCCAGCCAGCACTGACCCCTCCCGGCCGGCACTGACCCCTCCCGTCCCGCACTGACCGCTCCCGTCCCGCACTGACCGCTCCGGCCAGCACTGACCCTCCATCCCGCACCGACCCCTCCATCCCGCCCTGACCCCTCGGTGCCCCCTCCGTCCCCGCTGACCTGCGGCCGCCGCCCCGCCCATGGCGCTGCGAGCGGCGAACGAGCTGCCCAGGAGCGCGGCCGCGGCGCGGGGGCGTCGAACGGTTCGGGGGCCGCCCCCCATGGCCCCCCCCGGCTGCTGTGCAGGGTGGGGGTCGCCAGCGTGGGGAGCGCCCCCTCCTCATCCTCCTCTTCCTCGGCCTGGAGCGCGGGGCCGGGCGCGAAACGCACCTGGGGAGCGGGAGAACCGGGGTCCCCAAACCGGCCCGGCCCGGTTCCGGGCTGTCCCGTGTTTCCCCCCGAGCACTTCAGGGGGTGTCACCGCCCGCCGCTCCCCGGGGCGCCGCGGTTTGGGGTGTCCCGTCCCCTCCCGCGTGTTTAGGGCTGTCCCGTTCCGCACCCCCGGCGTTTTGGGGTTCTCCCATCTCTCCTCCCCACCTGCCGGTTGCCCCCTCGCGCCCCCCCCGCTTCAGGATCCCCCGGGCGGCGGCGGCGGCACCGGGCCCGCGCGCGGCTTCATGGCGCCGGAAGTCACAATCACTTCCTGTGATGGCCACGCCCCCAAACTCACCTCACAGACATGCCGGCGGCTCCACCACCCTCTCGCTGTCCTTCCCAACATGGCGCCCCCGGCTGCGCCTCGGAGACCCGGGTTCGAGTCCCGCTTCGGGCGCAGCCGCCACTCCCGGAACCCCAAATTCACTCGAGTTTTCCCCCAAAATTACCACGGCCCCTCCCCCGTGCTGTAAAAATCGCGGGTTTATTAAAAAAGGCCCCAAATAGCGCAGGAAGGGCGAGAGAGCTCAGCGTGCCTCCCTCCCTTCCTCCCAGTAAAGCAGCAGTGGTGCAGCGAGCGCGGAGCCCCCTGCCCGCCCCCTGAGACCCTGCTGCGGCCCCCGGCTCAGGGCGGCGCGGGGGGCGGCCCGGGAGGCTGCAGGGCCGGCAGGCGGGCCAGCTGCTGTGGCGTGGCGAGTGCCCGCAGCAGGAGGTTCTCCCTCTCCAGCGCCGCCCGCCGCTCGCTCAGCTCCCGGATCTGCTCGCGCAGCGCCTCCACCTCCTCCCGCACCGCCAGCAGCAGGTGCGACTTCACCAGGTCCTGCAGGGACAGGAGTCAGGGGACCCCCAGAGCCCCCATCTCTGCCCGGTGCTACGTCCAGCTCCCACAGCCCCTGGACCCTCATCCTTGGTTATCCCCGACTCAAAGCCCCCCAGCGCCTCCCTTCCAGGACTCCACTCCCGAGCCCCCCGCCCCACGTCGGGCCGAGCCCCCTCCCCTGACACCCCCGGGTCTCACCATGGCCCGCTCAATCTTGTTGTCGATGGCGCTGACGCCGCTCCCGGCGCTGGCACGGGAGGGAGACAAGGACGGTGTCAGACGGACAGACGGACACCGACCCTCCCCCACCCTGGACACCTCGGGTGGGTGGGGGAAGGGCAGAGTTTCCTTCTCCATTTTTTGGGGGGGTGGGGGAGGGGAACCGCGCCCCTCCCTCGCACCTGCCCGGCCCCGCCCACCGCCGCAAGCCCCGCCTCACCCCTCGTCCTCGCTCTCCTCGCCAGCCAATCCCAGGCGCGCGCTGAGCTCGGCCCCGCCCCCTGGGCGTGGCGAGGGGGGTTTGGGGGGCAACGCCTGTAAACAAAGCGGGGAGGGGGCGTCGGGGGCGTGGTCACGGCGGCCCCGCCCCCGGAGCCCCTCCCGCTCACCTGCTGCACGAGCTGCGCGAAGGCGCCGAGGGAGCGCGGCTGGTGCGGGGCGGGCACGGCGCGGGGCGCGTCCAGCGACACCGGCAGCCGCCCCCCGCCGCCGCCGCCCCGCGGGGCCGCGTCCCGCTCGTAGAAATCGCGGCACAGCCAGCGGCCCCGCCGCAGCACCTCCCCGGGCGCCAGCAAGCGGACGAGGCGGAACCGGGACCCGCTGGGGCTGCCGGAGGAGGAAGACGAAGAACCGGTGGCGGCGCCGGAGGCATCGCCGGGCTCGTTCCCGCTGCCGCCGCGGACGCTGGTGATGGCGAAGCCGCTTTTCTTGCGGCTCATGGGGGCGGCGGCGGCGGGAGGAGGAGGAACATGGTGGGGCCGGCCCGGAGCCGTTACCGGCGGCGACGGCGGCAGCACCCGGAAGTAGGAACCGGAAGTGATGTTGCTCTTTAAGGTGTTGCCGCGCCGCCCCCGTGCCGCGCCCCCCTCCGCGGGAGCCACGCCCCCGAGCCACGTGACTGCCCGGCGCGTCGCCGGTCCTCCGCTCCGCCAGGGGGCGCCATCGCGGCGGCGGCGCGTCCCGGACGCTGCGTCAGCGCCAATGGAGCGGCGCGAGCGGGAGGCGGGAGCGGCCGGTGAGGGCGGAGGGGAGGGATGGGGTGGGCCCGGTGCCCTCCCGCGCCCGGTGACCACCCGCTGCCCCTCCCCCGCAGGCCGCTAGACCACCCCCCGCCATGGGCCAACGCCCCCGTGAGCCCCCGGCCCGGGCCCGGCCGTGCTGGCGGCGGCGGGGGGGGGGTGCGGCGCAGGATTCGCCCCCCCAACCCTGGGACCCCCGAGAGAGCGACAGGTAACGAGGGGCGGGGTGGGAGGAGGCCGAGAGAGCCGGGGGGGTTCGGAGCATCCCGGTGTCCGGGTGGGGTTGGGGGTGATGGGGGACCCCAGGATTGGGGATGATTTCAGCGTTCGGGTGGGGAGGGGTCGTCTGGGGGGTGCTGGGGGGGCGGAGGGGTTTGGGGCATCCCCAGCGCGGTGTGAGCGGGGGAGCCGGGTGTCCAGCGGCGTTCGGGTGGGTCTGGGGCGGCCCGGCATCACCGCGGAGGGGCTGGGGACCCCGACGGGCGGGGGTCGGGGGACCCGGGACCCCTTAAGGTGGAGGGAAGGGCAGAGGAGCCGCGGTCCAGATGGGGAGGGGGTCCTGGGGGGCTTTGGGGAGGGGGAACTTTGGGACCCAGGCTCCCAGTGGGGGTTTAGAGTTTGGGGGTCGCGGTGGGCAGGGGCATGTGGAGCTCCGGGAGGGGCGGGGGAAGGGGGGGAGGGGGTCTCAGGACCAGAATTCGGGGGGAGGAGGGGGGGGTCCCCGGCCAGGGGGCGGGGTCTGAAGGCCCCGCCCCCAGCCATGAGCGCCCCCCCGCGGTCGGAGCTCGCCGCCGCCGCCGCCGCCCTGCTGCGCCTGGGCGAGGAGCGCCCCCCCGCGGCCGCCATGAGCCTGCTGCAGCGCAAGGGCCGCCCCGAGTGGCGCCCCCGCGAGGAGGAGCCGCGCAAGGGGTGAGGGGCGGGGGGGGACACGGGGACACCGCGGGGGGGACACGGAAACCCCCAGGGATACCCCTGGGAGCACCCTGCACCACTCTGGGGGGACACTGGGGTCCCTCGGGTCCGCCCTGGGAGGTCACTCAACCCCTCGGAACTCTCCCGAAGAGCCCCAGCTCACCTGGGGGAACCTGGGACCCCTGCCCCTCCCCAGAACCCCCCGAGCCCCGGTGCCCCCCTGCCCTCCTGGGACTGACGCCAAGACCCGTGGCCCAATTCCTGCACCTCGGATCTCCCCAAAGATGAGGGACCTCAGCTCCCCGCTGCACCACAGCAGCGAAGGCAGAGAATCTCTGAGGGGGTCGCGGTGTCCCCAGAAATTTTGGGGCCGCCCTGACCCTCGTCTCCCGTCCGCAGGGTCCCCAAGGCGCGGGAGGGGGGGTCCCTGCGGCGCCCGCTGCGTGTGGGGTTCCTGACGCTGCCGGCGCCGCAGGAACGCGGCCCCCGGCCCTGCGCCCCCGGCATGGCCCCCCGCTCGCTGTCCTGCCACGCCGTGGGGCTCCCCGACTCGGGGGTGCCCCTGCGCCCCCCGGGCCCCGCTCGGGCCCCCCGAGGGCCGGGGCCTCGAGGCGCCGCCCGCCAAGAGAGGGGGTGAGTGCGGCTGGGGGGTTTGGGGGGCTGGGGAGAAGGGCGGAGTCCTGGGGAGGTTGCGGTGGCAGGGAGGGGACACCAGGAATTTGTGCCGGCCCCTGACAGCCCTCCCTTCCCCAGGCACCCCCCGGGGGGGCTGCGTGCGGCAGACGCCCCCCCTGAAGCCCTCGCGCAGCCCCCAGACCCGTTTGTCGGCCGGAGCCCCCCCGCCGCCCGTGGCCGAGCAGGGCGAGGCGGAGGAGCCGGTGTACATCGAGATGGTGGGGGACGCCCGGGGGTCCCGGGGGCGACCCGCGGCGGGCGGGGCCGGGCGGAGCCCCGCCCCGCCCCCCGAGGAGCCCGAGGCCATTTACGAGGAGATGAGCTGCCCCCTGCCCGCGGGGGAGGGGCCGGGACACGCCCCTTTCCACGGACACGCCCCTTTCCACGGACACGCCCCGCACTCCGGCCACGCCCCTTTCGGCGGCCCCGCGCTGCATTCCGGTCACGCCCCCTACGCCGGACACGCCCCTTTCTCCGGACACGCCCCTCACGCCGGCCGCGCCCCCTTTATTGGCCACGCCCCGTTCTCCGGCCCCGCCCCCATCCCCGCCGCCTTTCCCCAACCTGCTGCCGCCCCGCCCACCCCCGCTGGCCCCGCCCCCCGAGGGCGCCTCCCGTTCTGCCCCTCCCCTCGCGCCGCGAGGCCCCGCCCCCCGCTCGCGCGCGCAGCCACTCCACGCCCCTCCCCCCGCACCACGCGCCGGGGAGGAGCGGGGCGCGAGCGCGGCGGGGCGGGGCTGGGACCGCTGCCCCTCCCACCCTCCGCCGAAGTCCCGCCCCCCGGAAAGCGCCCGCCCGCCTACGAGAGCCTGCGCGGGGCGTGGCCTCGGCAGGCCCCGTCCTCGGCCGCGAGGAGGAGCCGCCCCTTCGCCGGGGGGGCGGAGCCTCAGCCCGGCGCGGGAAGGAGACCGAGAGTGAGTGCCGGGGGCGGGGCGGGGCTTGGGGGCCACGCCCCGTGGGCGGGACTCACACCCCCTCCCTTTTGGCAGAGGCGCCGGAGCCCCCCCGGGAGGAGCGGGGGGGGGCGGGCTCGGTTCCCCCCCCCTCGGGGATCCCGGTCCGGGCCGAGGGGTCCCGGGGGCGGCCGGGACCCCCCCTGCCCTGCCAGACCTTCCCGGCCTGCGGGAGACCCTCGGGTACGTGCGGGGGCCGGGAGGGGATTCTGGAAATGGAAGGGGCACAGGGACACGGGGGGCGGGAGGTGACAGGAGGATAACGGGGGACACTGGGGGTGACAGCCCCGTGTCCCCCTGACCCCGTGTCCCCCCCCGCAGAGCTCCCCGGGGACCCCGCCTGGGCCGCTCCGCCTCCACCTCGGGGGTGCGCCAGGCCGGGGCCCCCCGTTCCCACGGGGCCCCCCTCGTCGCGGCCCCTCTCCGGGGGGGCGTCCCCGGGGCGGGGTTCCCCGCCGCCGCCGCGCCCCCCGGCCCCGGGACGGGCAGCTGCAGGAGGTGATCGACCGAAAGCGCTGCGTGTGCACCGAGATCAAGGCGCGGGGGGGGCGGGGGGGGCTGTGCAAGCAGGACAGCCTGCCCCCTGCCCGCCCCCCCCCGCCTGGAAGGGGGTCCCCCGCTCCCGAGGGGGCCGCCCCCGCCCCCGCCGCCCCCCGGCACGCCCCCGGCCCGCCGGCCGCACGCCGTGCTCTGGGACACCGCCATCTGACCCCCCCGGGGTGCCTGGAGCACCCCAAATCCTGCCCCCTGGAATGGGGGGGGCCCGAAATCATGGGGGGTCCCTAAGGATAAAAAAGAGGGGGGAGGGGCTCCTAAAGTGGGGAGGGGGGCGACGCGGCTGGGCCGGGTTGGGGAGAAATGGGGGTGGGTATTTATGGTATCTTGAGCCCCCCCAAAAAACGAACGGGGGGGCGACACACTCCGAACACAAAGGGGGGAGGGTGGAGACCACCGCTCCCGGGGGTAACAGGGAGGGACCCCCAAAAAATGGGGGAGGAAAACACCGCCCCTGGAAGTTGGGGCGAGAACCAGCCCCAAATTAAGGGGGATTAACCCCCCCCCCCACTAAGGGGGTGAGGAGCCTCAGTATCGGGGTGCAGCTCCCCCTGTGAACTAGGGGGGTCCCCAAAAGGGGGGGGTCGAGCTCCCCAGTGCCGGGGGTTCCCCCCTCCCTGGGGGTGTGCAGCCCCCCGGAAGGGGAGGGTGCTGTAACCGCTTTGCAATGTATTTATGGGGGGTATTTATGGGGGTGCATCGAGCAGGGGCCGGGGTTCGGGGTTCCACTCCGGGGGTCCGCAGTGCGGCCTGTGGGGGGGCGGGGGGGGTGTTGTGTTGGATTTTGGGGGGGGGGCCCCAGTGCGGGGAGGGGGGGGTGTGAGAGGGGAGGGGGATCTCCTCTGGGATTTTGGGGGGGTAATGGGGGCGAAGGGACCCCCAACCCTTTCCTGGGACCCCCCCAGGCCCTCTGTGCCTCATCAGCCCCCCAGCCCCCCGTTACCAGAATTGCCTTCGTCCCCGCGGGCTCCGGGGGGCCCCAATTTGGGGGGAGGGCGGGGCGCGGGGACGGGGAGGTTTTGTAATGTGGTTCTGTGCACTATTAAAGAGAGATGCAGCTGGAAACGCCTGTTCGGGGGGCGGCACCCCAAAAACGGGACGGGGCCCTCTCCCTACAGCTCCTCACGGCACGGACAGGGGGATAGCGGGATTTGGGGGAAACCCCAGAGGAGCTGGGGAAGGGGAATAGTGGTGAATTTCTGGGGAAATGACCTAAAATGAAAGGGAGTAACAGATTGTAGGAAACCGACTCAAAGGAGGGAATGAAGGCATGGATTTTTTTGAGGGGAAAAAGACCCAAAAAGGGCCTCCAAAGAGAAGTGGAAATAATAGTGAAGTTTTATTAGGGAGTCTTTACCTCGGAAGAGGAATTTTTGCATGTGTCCATGAGGGGGTCGGGGGGGAGGAAGTAGCTGAGGAGACGAAAAAGGCAGGAAGAGCCAGGGATGCGGAGACCCCCAGACCCCCGTCCCTCACCGCAGAACGCGGGACATTCCCGCGATGAAAAATGCAGATTTTCCATGAAACCTGCCCAAAACAGGGGCGCTTCCCGCCGCGTCCCCTCAGGCGAAAAGGGCGGGAAGAGGCGCCGCGTAGCGCGGGCCGCCAGGGGGCGCTGCCCGCCGCGCGCGGCCAATCAGCGGGCGCGCCTCGGAAGGGGCGGGGCTCCGGGTGCATCCAATCAGCGGGCGCGCCTCGGAAGGGGCGGGGCCCCGCCGCATCGGGAAGATGGCGGCGGGCGGCGGCAGCGGCACCGGCCCGGGCGCGGGGCCCGGGGAGGCTCCGCTGCCCGCAGGGGCAGCGCGGGCCGGGACGCGGAGGCCGAGGTTTGGTGCCGGCGGGTGCGGGAGCTGGTCAGCGCGGTTCCCGCCAACCGGCTCTGCTTCGAGTGCGGCCAGCGCGGCGTCACCTACGTGGACATCAGCGTGGGCAGCCTCGTGTGCACCGGCTGCTCGGGGGCGCTGTGAGCGGGGCGGGGCCGAGGGAGGGGCGGGGTCAGGGTGTGATGGGAGGGGCGACATGGGTCAAACTCATTGATTTGCTCTCCAGCGGGGCGGGGCTTAGCGGGAGGGGGCGGGGCCGCGGCACGTGGCTTCGCATGCTCGTGTGTTTGGGCGCCTCTTTTTGAGAGGAAAAGCTCAATTTTGGGTGTTTGCGGGCGCAGGGGGGGCGCTGACCCCCCGAATCCCCACCCAGGCGGGGACTGAACCCCCCCCACCGCGTCAAGTCCATCTCCATGACGACATTCAGCGAGGCCGAGGTGCTGTTCCTGCAGGCGCACGGCAACGAGGTAAGGCAGGGGCTGCGGAGGCGCTGCCCTCTCCAGCCCACCCTGCCCGCATCCCCACGTCCCCTCCCCGGCCCCCCAGGCCTGCAGGCGGGTCTGGCTCGGCACCTTCGACCCCCGGAGCTCGCTGCTGCCCGACTCCCGCGACCCCCAGAAGGTGAAGGAGTTCCTGCAGGAGAAGTACGAGAAGAAGCGATGGTACGGGCGGAGCTGGGGCACGCTGGAGGCGGGCGGCACAGCCTGAGCCGCGCTCAGCCACTGCTCTGCCCTCCGCACGGCAGGTACGTGGCGCCAGAGCAAGCGAAACCAGAGCAAGTGAAATCCCAAAGCACCACAGCGGAGCCCGGGCCGCCCCCGGCCCTGCGTGGGGACACAGGGACACTGGCACAGGTGAGACCAGCCCTTTCCTGGGGGCGCCCAGGGTGGAGGATGGCACCCCCTGACCCTGCGGTGCCCCCCAGCCCAGGCCAGCCGCCCAGCGCCCCCCGCAGCCGGCCCGCAAGGCCAGCACCGACCTCCTGGCTGACATCGGGGGGGACCCCTTCGCCAGCCCCGCCCCAGCGCCCGCCTTCGCCGCTTTCCCCGGTGAGCTGGGCGCCCCACGGGGCTGGGAGGGTCGTGGTCACGGAGCACGGGGGTGCTGGTGACCCCAGGAGTGACCCCAGCCCCCCGGCCAGGCCCGGCCCCACCCCGCTCTGCCTTCCCCAGTTTCAACGCCTTTGGAACCAGCCCTGGAGCTCCGAGCGTTTGGGGGGAGCCGTGCCTCCCTTCCACATCCCACCCACCACCACAGGTACCCTGAGACCCCCCAGGACTCTTGGGGTGCTCCTGTCACCCTGTGGGGGATTTGGGAGGGGTTTAGTGCCCCCCATTACCTTTGGGACACCTGGGATTAACAGAGTCTCCCCATTCCTATTGGGGTTCTGGGGAGGGGGCTTCACCCCCCCCCTTTGGACCCCTAAAAGTGAGGGCTGGGCCCAGGGGTGACACTTGTGTCCCCCCACAGGCTACACCAACCCGTTCACGGCCCCCGTGGCCCCCAGACCCTCCACCAACCCCTTCCAGAGCAACGGCCCCGGTGAGTGACCCCCTGACCCCCCCAATTCCCTGGCCAGGGCGGGGTCTGGGGGGACCCCAATTCTCTGTCCCTTTTTAGGCGCTGCTTTCACCTCGCCCCCTGCCCCTGGAGGGTTCCCCAGCCCTTTCCAGGCTGATGGTAAGAGTTGGGGGGGTGCTAAATATTGGGGCAACCTCTACCCAACTCCCCCAGTGACCCCTCCCCATTTCACCCCCCAGGCTTGCCTTTCGCCGGGTTCAACGTTGCCAAAGCTTCCACCAACCCCTTCGTGGTGAGGAGGGCGTGGTGGGGGTGAGGAGGGGGAGGTTCCTGAACCCCCTTTCTCTGCTGCTGACCCCCCTTTGTGCCCCCCCCAGACGGTCCCGACCCCGGCGGTGCCGTTCGGCACCAGGCACCCGACCACCAACCCGTTCCTCTGACCGCGGCTGCGGGTGGGGGGCTCGGCCGAGCCCTCAGAGCCCTCACGGCCCTCGGAGCTCTCAGAGCCCTCATAGCCCCCCGCGGCTGCGTGTGGCGGCACTGGCAGTGCACCGCTCCTCCCTCCTCCGCCGGGACCACCGTTCTATTTTTGTTCCGAGAGATTTATCGTGATATCTAATATATATTCGATAGAAACGGCTTCGGTCTCGATACCTGCCTCGAGCTTCTCCCGCTGAAATTTACCCTCCCTCACAGCTTTGCCCTCAGTAAAGATGGCGGCCCCATTGTACCCTACCTGCCCTCAGTAAAGATGGCGCCCGAACCCTCACAGTTGTGGGTGTAACCATGGCGGCGTGCCCTCAACAAAGATGGCGCCAAAGCCGCGCTGGGGACGGGGGCTCCGGTGGAGGGGGGGGAAAAGGGGAGTTAACGGGGGCACCGGGAGAGGGAGGAGCAGCTAACGGGGCACCGGGAGAGGGAGGGGCAGTTAACGGGGGTACCGGTGGCGGGGGACACCCCCAGATTCCCCCGCCGGGCTCGGGCAGGACTGAACCCCCCCCGCCAGGTTTTGGTCCTGGCCGGTGACCCGTAACAGAGGAGCAGGGATGTACCAAGTGTGATTTTGAGGGGGATAGCCACACTTAGAAACAAAATCGTTATTATAATAATTGGAATAACGGCGATGTAATAGTTAAATATAGTATCTTTAATAATAATTAATTATAATAAATTTTGGTCATCCGTATTTTTTACATTCTTCCATCATAATTAAGTTACAATTAACCATAATTATTAACTTATGCTCACAGTCCTGTATAACAACTCAATATAATAATTATTATAGTAGTGTCATAATAATAATAAACCTCGTAATAATAACTCATCATAATTAATTAAAATATGAATAATTATGGTCACTGTCCCCCGGGGGAGGGAGGCCAACGGGGTTCAGCCCCTCCCCTTCCCTGCCTCAGTTTCCCCAGCGTTAAGGCACAAGAAAAGGGGGGGGAGGAAAGGTGCAGAGGTGGGACCCCCCCCAGGGGGTTTGGGGGTTCCCCCGGGCCTGGGGGCTGTCCCCCAGGTCCCGAGGGGCTCCCAGGGGGTTTTGGGGTCCCTCAGCAGCCGAAGAGCGCTGGTGCGCCGCCAGCAGCAGCGCCATCAGCAGCCCGTAGAAGAGGGCGAAGAGCAGCCCGGGGGGGGGCGCGCCGGGGGCGGGGGGCTTCACCTGGGCGAGGGGGAGCAGGCGTCAGTCTTGGGGGGGGCGCGGGACCCCCCTCCCCAGAAACACCCCTAAAATCGCCCCAAAATCACCCCTAAAATCACCAAAAAAATCACCAAAAGAATCACCCCAAGTCACCCCTAAAATTACCCCAAATCGCCCCAAAAATCACCCCAAAAATCACCAAAAACATCACCCAAAAATCACCCCAAAATCACCCCGAAAATCACAAAAAATCACGCCAAAATCACCCCAAAATCCCCTCTAAAATCACCCCAAAATCACCCCAAAAATCACCCCAAATCCCCCCAAAATCCGTACGTACCTCGGGGACCCCCGAGCACGGCTGCGTCCGGCGGGAGCCTGGGGGGCTCTGGTGGGGGGGGAAAGGGGGGATTTGGGTTTTTTTGGGGGGTTATTTTGGGGTTCAGGGGTTATGGCAGAGCTGAGGGGGGTCAGGGATTTTGGGGGAGCTTTGAAAAGCATTTTTGGGGTTTCAGAGTGGTCCCAGAGGGGATTTGGGGCAGAACTGGGGGGCGGGGGGAGGTTTTGGGGGGTCAGGAGGTGGCTCTGGGGGTCCAGGGAGGTGTTTTGTGGTTCAGGGAGGGGCTATTTTGGGTTTCAGGAGGGTGTTTTTGGGGTTCAGAGGGTATTTTAAATTTCAGGAGGGTGTTTCAGGATCTGGGGGTTGTTTTGGGATCCAGGGGCTGGTTTTGGGATCCAGGGGCTGGTTTTGGGGTTTCAGGGGTGTATTTTGGGGTTCAGGGGAGTGTTTTGGGGTTCAGAGGGTATTTTGGGTTTCAGAGTGCCGTTTTTGGGGCCCAGGGAGCCCGTTTTGATTTCAGGGGGCTGTTTTGGGGGCTCAGGGTGCTGTTTTGGGGGTTCAGGGGGTATTTTGGGATCCAGGGTGCTGTTTTGGGGTTTCAGGGTGCTGTTTTCGGGGCTCAGGGGTTGTTTCGGGGTCCCACTCACAGCCCAGGGCCGCAGCCGGGCGCCCACCCGGCCCAGCAGCTCCGAGTCCCCAAATTCGTCCGGGAGCCGCAGCTGCAGCAGCGCCTCGAGGCTCTGGGGGGGCACAGCCCCCCAAAAAACACGTGAGGGACACAGAGAGGCCCAGCCCACCCCCCAAAAAACAAACAGAGCCCGAGCCCACCCCCCAAAAAAGGAGTGAGGGACACAGAGAAGCCCAGCCCACCCCCCAAAATGCCCGGGAGGGGAGGGGGGGTCGGTACCTGGCGCATCTCAGCAATCAGCTCCCGCTGCCCGGGGTCCTGGGGGGTAATTTAGGGGTAATTAGGACCCCTGCTCATTAGGGCTGAGCCCAGGGAAGGGGTAATTAGGACCCCTGTTAATTAGGATGAGCCTGACCCAGCTCCTCACCGGGCGTCGGGCGCCGTCTGGGGGGGTCTCTGGGGGGAGTCCTGTGTGGGGGAGAGCAGCCAGTGCCCTGTCCCAGCCCCACCCCTGACCCCTGACCCCCTGACCCCTGATCCCGCTCCCCATGCCCCAAACCCGCCCCAGCCCCTGCCCCAGTCTGTCCCAGTCAGCCCCAGTCAGCCCCAGTCTGCCCCTCGATCCTCCCCCGTCCCTGTCCCAGTCCCATTCCCAATTTCCAACCCCAAATCCGTGCCCCAGTTCCCAATTCCCAAATTTCCAATCCCAGTTCCCAGTCCCCAGTCCCCAGCTCCCAATTCCCAGTCCCCAGTCCCAGTCCCCAGTTCCCAGTTCCCAGTCCCCAATCCCCAGTTCTCAGTCCCCAATTCCCAGTCCCCAGTTCCCAATCCTCAGTCCCCAGTCCCCAGTTCCCAGTTCCCAGTTCCCAATTCCCAGTTCCCAGTTCCCAGTCCCCAGTTTCCAGTCCCCAATCCCAGTTCCCATTCCCCAGTTCCCAGTTCCCAGTTCCCAGTTCCCAGTTCCCAGTCCCCAGTCCCCAGTCCCAACCCCGATCCCCCCGTACCTGTCCCGACTCCTCTCCCCTCTCTCTCCACCTGCCCCTCCCGGTTCTTGGGGGCGCCGCCGGGAACTGGGGACCCCCTGAAGGGATGGAGGGGGGGGTCAGAACCCCCAAAACTCCTCCCTGCCCCCCCAGACCCCCCCGAGCCCCCCTCACCTGGGGGTGTCACCGCTCGGGGTCCGGCTCTGCTGCTCCTGGGGGGGATCAGGATTTAGGGAGGGGGAGCCCCGAAAATCGAGAGGGGGTTCAGAGAGGATCGGGGGGTGACATCACCTCGGGCGAGGGCTCCTCCTCCAGCTGCTCCGGGTCACTGTCACCGGCTGTGGGGACACGGGGGTGACAGCAGGGCCCTGAAAGGTGGCAGGAGGACCCGGGGGCGTCTGGGGGTCCCCAAGAGGGAGCAGGAAAATCTGGGGGGGACAGGGGGTCCCCAAAAGGCGGCAGGAGGATCTGGGGGGTCCCCACTCCCCTCACCTGCCCCACTGTGCCTCTCCCTGTGCTGCCGAGGCTCCGAGGACTCCTCCGTGCACTGAAACGGTGCCAAAAATTGGGGGTGCGAGGTGGAGGAGCAGCTTGGGGGGACACCCCGGATTTCCCCCCAAAACGCCCCCCCCCAAATCCCACCTCGTTCCCCGACCAGCGCTTGCTGCCGCTGTCCACGCTGTGGAAACCGGAGTCCAGCCCCCCCGCGGCCGGAGGGGGGACACGGCTCGTCCGGGGGGCTGCGGGGGGCAAACAGCCATGGGAGACCCCAGGAACCCCCCGGAGGGGACAGCGGGGTCCCCCCCTGTGCAACCCCCCCGTTTTACCATGCTGGGGCAGCAGGGGCGGCAGCCTCGGCCTCCAGGTACTTGAAGATGTGGACTTTGCCCTTCAGGCAGATCTGGGGGGGCACCGAGGGGTCAGGCGGGGGTTTTGGGGTCAGGGGAGGTTTTGGGGATCCCCCGGGCCCCCCCTGACCTGGGCGGGGGGGAACTGCAGGGGGTTGTTGTCGGCCAGCAGGATCTGGAGGTGCCGGAGGCGGCGGAAGCAGCGAGGGATGGCGACCACGCGGTTGCAGGAGAAATCCAGGCGGGCCAGGGGGAGATCCGAGAGCTCTGCCGGGGGGAACACAGCGACACGAGGGCTGGAGGGGACCCTCCCCGAGGCAGGGAGCCCCTCCCCGGACCCCCGACCCACCGTCGGGCAGCGCCGTCAGCTGGTTGCGCCGCACGCTCAGGTCCCGCAGCGCCCGCAGCTGCCCCAGCCCCGGCGGCAGCGCCCGCAGCCGGTTACAGCCCACGTCCTGCGGGGGGACAAAAAGTAAGGGCGCAGAAATGTGCATTCTGTCACCAGCTGCTGAAGGCGGCCGGGGCACTGATTCCTTATCTCCGTGGCACGTATTATCTGCTTCAAAACCAGCTGGGGCAATCCTCTTCATAAATCACTTTATAAAGAGAAGCCCCTGCCTTTATCAGCAGACACCTGCCCTTTAAACCAGGTCAAACCACTATTCCTAACCCCCATACCTTCACCCCTTAATTTCAGAATCGCAACAATTCGGAGTGGGGGGGGTTTACATCCTCCATCTCCTGGCAGGACAGGGGGCTCGGGGCCCGACCCCGCGCTCACCAGCTGCCGCAGCGTGCGCAGCGCGCCCAGGTTCGGCGGCAGCCGCGCCAGGCGGTTGTTGCTGGCGTTGAGGACGCGCAGGGGCAGCAGGCACAGGCAGGCGGGCAGCGAGCTCAGCTGGTTGCGGCTGCAGGGGGGTTGGAGGGCAGTGAGTATCCGAATTCTCCAGGGAGAAACCAGAATGGTTCAATCAAAGCCTTTAGATTGAGGTACGTTAAGCCACTCACACACAAAGCAAACGTTTAAGTTAGTAAGTTCTAGGGTGAGCTCTAATGCTTTTAGTAAGTGAAAGGTCCGGATTCCACAGGAGCAGTGAAAGTTCTAGTGAAGGTTGAAAACACACTGATATTTTCAGCAAGAGGCTGCAGGCCCATAGTGGCACACAGAACTTACACATAATAGAGATATAGTAAGAATATTGCTTGCATTTTTCAAATAGAACAAGATAGGTCGTATGAGTAGCTGTATACGTAACCTAGCGTGCTAAGAAACTGGAATTCTAATAGGTTCAGGAGCAGCGGTCCGAGTTTGCATCTTAGCTTGTTGGAAAAATCCTGTGTAAGAGTTTGTATTGGGGAGAGCTGGTGCTTTCAGCCACCGGCTTTTGTCAGGGCTTTTAGCCATTTGCTACCGCTTTGCCACTGCATTTCTGCGTGCTTTTGAGACTGGTGTGCTTTGTAATAAGAGGTGTTTTGTAATAAATAATAACCTTTTAAACTATTAGCTGCTTTGCTTGTTTAAGATAACCCGACGAAGTCGGAGCCAAGCGCTCGAAGTAGGAGCCCAAGAGCTCCGGAGTTCGGTGCTTAGAGCTCCGGGGCTCAGGAGCCTCCCACGCGGGGGGCACAGCGGGGTCACTGCGGGACCCCCGTCCCCGACCGCGCCTCGGGCCGGGCCGTACCTGAGGTCCAGGTGCGCCAGCGCCTGCAGGTTGGCGATGGCGGGGGGCACGCTGCGCAGGCAGTTGTGGTACAGGCTGAGCCCCTCCAGCGAGACCAGGCGGCAGGCGGCCTCCGGCACCTCCCCGAACCGGTTCCGGGACAGGTCTGCGGGGACGGGGTGACACGGGGGAACATGCGGGACCCTCAGGGATAGGGACAGCCCGGGGACAGCGGTGCCGACGGGAGCGGGGAAGCCGCGGGACCGCCCGGACCAGGCGCTCCGGCCCGGCCCGTCCCGGCGCCTCTGGCGTCTCCCGCGGGCCTCGGGCTCGGCGGGGTGCGAGGCAGGCGAGGCACTCGCAGCTTCCCCCGGGAAGGGGAAACACCCCGAGCGCCCCCGGGCTGTGGGGAAGGGTCGCGGGTCCTGCCCCGGGGCCACGGCCTCACCGGCCTCTGTGGTGTCGCTGAGGTCCCAGCGCTGCGCCGCCGCCGCGGGGAAGGCGCGCAGCCGCCGGCCGGCCAGGCTGAGGGTGCCGGAGGCTTCTGCTTCTTCCAGGGCGCGCTCGGTGCCGGCTCCTCCGGGCAGGCGGCCCAGGCGCGGCGGCGGCTCGGCCGTGACAGCCCCCGCCGCCCCCGCGGCCATGGCGGCCCCGGAGCTCCGCTCGCCGCGGCCGCCGCAGCCCGACTGAGCCCCGGACGCTTCCGGACCGCGCCGCGGGGGCGGGGCCAAAGCGGCGGCCAATCAGAACAAGGGGCGCGCGGGGAGGTGGCGAATCGGGGAGGGCGAATGGGGGAGAAATGCGGACGTTTGCTCTTTGATGGATGGGTAAATTGACCAATCGACATCAATTATTGGGGGGGCGTGCTGCCCAACTGCAGCCAATCACGGCTAAAGAACAATCTCCACCAATCGCGAACGAGAAGGCGGAGCTGGTTGCCTGGCAACGGCCGGGAAAATGTTGGTGAGCTCTGCCAATCGAGATCGAGGAGGCGGGAGCAGAGCCCGAGATTGACGTGTGACCAACCAATCGGTTTGAGGCAAGGGCGGGATGTAACTGCCCCATAAATGCACGGGGCACGGCGGCTCCACCAATCAGAAGCTGACAGCAATGATTGACAAGCAGGCCAGGCGCAAATGAGCCAATCAGAGGCTGAGCAGAAATTAGCAACGCCCCCTGCCTTACTGGAGCCACGCCTCTGCACTGGTCCCGCCCCTTCCTCAACACCGCCCCCTGCCCCTCTTAAAGGAGCCGCACCATTTAACGGGGAGATCCCGGGGTCCCATTTTGGGGGGGGGTCCAATCTGTGCCCCCCCCTTGAGCGCGGAGCGAGGGGGGTCCCCCCAGCACCTTCACTCACACTCTCCATCTCTGCACCCTTTATTTGCGTATGAGCGGGGGGCGCCCCCCCAGCGCGGGGGGCTCCGGGGGGTCTCAGAGGGTCCCCCGGCACGGCCTCTTGCTGAGGTTCCCCAAAACCTGCTGCTGCTGCGGGCGGTAGGGCACCACGAAGGCGTCGGGGGGCAGCAGCGCCGCGCCGTCCCCCCCGAGCCGCCCCATCAGGACGTAGCTGGAGCCTGGAGAGATTTTGGGGAGGGGGTGTCAGGAGCTGGGGGCGGGGGGGGGCAGAGACCCTCCGGACCTCCCCGTCCCCTCGGGGGGCGCACCCACCTTTCTTGAGCGCGGGGCAGAGGCGGCAGGGCAGCTGCAGCCGCAGCGTGTCCCCCTTGGCGGGCGGGGGGACCCCCAGGCCCCCCGGCTTGTGCAGGCTGAGCACGGACACCACGGCCCAGCCTGGCTCCTGCGGCGGCCCCCGCGACAGCGACTTCACCGTGCCGGTCAGCACTGCGGGCAGAGCGGCGTCAGCCCCCAGAACCCCGGCACCCGCGACGGGCTTTGGGGGGCTCGGCCCGCCTTCCCCTCCCGATTTTTGGGCACAGAACGGGGGGTCAGTCCCCCAGAACCCCGGCACCCGCGACGGGCTTTGGGGGGCTCAGCCCGCCTTTCCCTCCCGATTTTTGGGCACAGAACGGGGGGTCAGCCCCCCCAAAATGCCAGGCACCCGCGATGGGCTTGGGGGGCTCAGCCCGCCTTCCCTTCCCGATTTTTGGGCACAGAACGGGGGTCAGCCCCCCAGAACCCCGGGCACCCGCGACGGGCTTTGGGGGGCTCAACCCCCCCTTTCCCTCCCGATTTTTGGGCACAGAACGGGGGTCAGCCCCCCAGAACCCCGGGCACCCGCGACGGGCTTTGGGGGGCTCAGCCCCCCCTCTCCCTCCCGATTTTTGGGCATAGAACCCGGGGTCAGGCTCCCCAAAATGTCGGGCATCTGCGATGGGCTTTGGGGGGCTCAGGCCCCCTTTCCCTCCCGATTTTTGGGCACAGAACGGGGTTCAGCCCCCCAGAACCCCGGGCACCCGCGATGGGCTTTGGGGGGCTCAACCCCCTTTCCCTCCCGATTTTTGGGCATAGAACTGGGGGTCAGACTCCCCAAAACATCGTGATTGGGGTTTGGGGCGCTCAACCCCCCCTTCCCCTCTCATTTTTTTGGGCACTCCCAGTAGCAGTTCCCCCTTTTGGGGAGAACTCTCCTGTTCTGGGGGATTTGCCCCATTTCGGGGTCCCGCCCTGGTTTTTTTGGGGGGCTCTCACGGCCCCGCCCCTGGTTTTTTTTGGGGGGGTTTCTCACGGCCCCGCCCCTGTTTTTTTGGGGGTCTCACCCCAGTCGCTGCTGCAGAAGTTGCTCTGGAGGGTCCCGGCGCGGCGGCAGCGCTGCGGGCAGGGGGTGCCCGAGGCCGGGGGGCCGTGGGGGTCCCCGCCTTGGGGCTGGGGCGGCTTCCCCTTGCCCCCCGCCCCGCGGTTTTTGGGGGGGGTCTCGGGGGCGCTCCCCGCTCCCGCAGGCTGTAGGTGGCCGAAAAGCCGTCGGCGGTGACGCTCAGGTCCGACACGAACTGGACCAGCAGCTCCGGGGAGCTGGAGACGATGGGGCTGGGGGGACACGGGGGTCAGAGGGGGTCGGGGGGGTCCCGGAGGGGAGTTTGGGGGGGTCGGGAGGGGCTTGGGGGGTCTGGGGGAGCAGAGCCTGTCGGGGGGGTCAGGGCGGGTTTAAGAAGGACCGGGTGGATTGAGGAGCGATCCGGGCAGTTTTTTGGGGGCTGAGGCAGGTCGGGGGGCTCGGCCGGGTCTGGGGGGCTCACCCGGGGTCTCCTCCCCGCAGAAGCGCCCGAGGCGCCGCGCGTCGTCCCGCGCCCCCCTCGAACACGGCCACGTAGTCGTAGCGGCAGTGCGGGTCGGGCTCCACGTCGAACTTCCCGAACCGCAGCTCCACCACCTGCACCCCCCGCCCCCCCAAAACTCGGGCTCAGACCCCTCGCTCCCCCTGAACCCCCCCGGGTTCCCTCAACCCCTCCAGACCCCTCCCCAAATTCCCCAGAGACTCCCCGAACCATCCCGGTCTCTGCTCGAGCGCCCCCGCCGCCCCCTGTGACCCCCCCGAAAGGATTTCATACCCCCCGAAAGATTTCATACCCCCCAAAGATTTCATACCCCCCAAAAGGATTTCTGACCCCCCAAATCCGTCCTGCCCCTCAGGCCCCCCGACACCTGCCAAGCCTCTCCGACTCCCCCAAACCCTCCCGACACCCCCAGACCCTCCGACACCCCCAGACCCGCTCTGAACCGCCCCGTCCCCCCGCCCAGGACCCCCAAACCTTGTCGGGGGGGCCACGATGTGCCAGGAGCAGCTGATCCCGGGGGATAATTCTCCTCGGGCCAGTTTGGGGTGTTCAGGCTCCCCTGGGGCTTCTCCAGCCGCCCGCCACAAAACTGATGCTCTGGGGGGGTGGGTCACGTTTTGGGGGGCACAGACACGTTCGGACACCCCCACCCTCCAATTCCCACACCGCCGGGCGTCTCCTCTGTCCCTGAGACCCCCCTAAAATTGGGGGGGGGAGATTGGGGAGGGGCTCTGCCAAAACCACCCTGGGATGGGGGGGAGGAAATGGAATTTGGGAGCAAGACCCCCCCGGGAATGTTTTTGCAAATTTGGGGGGCGGGGGGCGTGGGGGGGTCGTACTCACCGTCAAAATAGTGCCAGGACTCCCCCGAAAAATGGGGTTTATTAAAGCCCCCGACCGCCGCCGTCCCTGGGGGGGTCCTGCAAAAGGGTTGGGCTGGATTGGGGGGGGACTGCGGGGGTCTCGGGGGGTCCGGGGGTCTCCGTGCGGGTTTTTCAAGGAATTCTGGGGGGCTCCAAGGTGGATCCGGGGGGAGTTTGGGATGTTCCCCGTGGATTTGGGGGTTCTCCGTGTGGGTTTGGGGGTTCTCCGTGTGGATTTTGGGGTGTCCGTGTGGATTTGGGGGTGTCCGTGGGGGTTTGGGTGGTTTTGCGGGGTCTCCTGCTCTCCAGTTCCAGTGCTCCCTGTCCGTCTTTCCCCGCAGCTTTTCCCTCCATTTTGTGCCATGGTTTCCTTCATTTTTTCCTGACACTTTGCCCTATTTTTTCCTCTGGCTTTTTTCCCCTCAAACTTTTCCCTTTTTTTCACTCATGTTTTCCTCAGCTTTTTTTTTTTTTAATTTTTATTTTCAGTTTCTCTCCCCCCCCTATTTTTTTCTTTTCCTCTAATTTTTCTCCATTTTCTTTCACTTTCTCCTCAGCCTTTCCCTCTTTTCTTTCCTTGTACTTTCCCCTCGTTTCCCTGTTTTCTCCTCACACTTTCCCTCCATTTCCTCTCCACCTTTTTCCATTTCTCCCTCACACATTTCCTTAATTTCCCTCTTTTTCTCCCCCTCTCCCCATCAGGGATTTTTCCCTTCTCTTTTCAGTTTCACACCTTTCCCTCCTTTCCCATTCACACTTTCTCCCCATTCCCACTGTTTTCTCCTCGCACTTTTCCCGATTTCATGGCTCCCCCTCCGCACTTTTCCCTCTTTTTTTCTTTTTTTTTTCTTTTTTTTTTTTTTCCACTCCAGGACCTCTCCTGGGAGGGATTTTGGCCTCTCAGCCCACGCGTTTTTTTTTTTTTTTGGAGGGGGCTGCTACAAGACTTTGGAGCTCTGCTGCTTTCCACGGATCTCTTCGGGTGGTTTTGGGGGTGTCCCCGTGGGATTGTCCCTGCTCCCCGCCGGCGGTGCTCCCTCCCCTTTGGTTTTTTTTTTTTTTTTTTTTTGGGGGTCTCCCCTGCAGCCCCTCCCTCACCCACCGTTGCTCGGGGGGCTGCCGGCGCTGAACCAGGCCAGGAATCCCCTCCCGGCCGTGCCGCCGTCGCTCTCCATGTGCAGCCGCAGCCGGTTTTGGGGCGCCCGCAGAGCCCCCGGCCGGAAGGTGCCGCAGAAGCGCCCCAAAAGCGGCGCCGCGGGGCCGTGACCCCCGAAAACCGAGAGGGCATCGAAGCGGCACAGCGGGTCCGGCTCCAGGTCGAAGACGCGGAAGGACAAGGTCGCCACCTGGCCCTCGGGGACCTGGGGACATCGGGGGGTCACCGCCTGCTCCGTGGGGTGACGGGATTTTGGGGACACCGGGGGGTCACCGCCCGGTTTTTGGGGGGACAGGGATTTTGGGGACACCCGGCCCTTGGGTGTGAAGGGATTCTGGGGACATTGAGGTGTCACCGCCCGGTGCACACGGGGGAGGACACCGGGAATTTGGGGTGACACCAGCTGGCCCTCAGGTGACATTTTGGGGTGTCACCACCTGGTTTTCATGGACCCGGGGGGCTGTGAGGACGTTGGAGGGCCAGGATTGACATCAGGGGACGCCAGGAACGCCGGGGACATTGGGGACAGCGCTCGGCCCTCGGGTTTCGCGGGTGGGGGGCGGCACAAAGCGGCATCGGGGGACGCACAGAGCGGTGTCACCTCCTGTCCCTCAGCCCCTGCGGGACACGGGGACACACGGGGGGACAGCCATGGGGGAACCCCAGCGTTTTGGGGCGCCCCGGGGGCATCCCTGGGTTTGGGGGTGCCCCGGAGTGGATCCCTGGGTTTGAGGTGCCCCGGGGGGGGTCTCTGGGTTTTGTGGTGCCCCGGGAGGGGTCCGTACCGTGATGGTCCAGGTGCAGTTGCTGCCGGGAGGGTAATGCCGGGGGAAGCCCTCGCTGGCGATGAACCCCGACTCGCCGCGATGGTCCCCCCCGCATGGGAACACCGGGAACACCGGCCTGGGGGAACACGGGGGAAAACCCGAGTTTGGGGGGATCCCAGGTCCCCGGAGAAGGTCCCGGGCTGCAGTTCCGGGGAGTCCTGGGGCAGTCCCGGCTCTGGGGAGGCTCCCAGCCCGCGGCTGGGGCTCTGGACCGATGACCGAGGAGGTCCCGGTGCCCAGGGGAGTGTCCGGGCACGGGACTGCCCCGCCTGGGGCCGAGCCCTGTCCGCGGGGGTGTCGCTCCCGACCCGGGTGCCACGTCCCGGGGGTCCCGTGTCCTGTCCTGTCCCGGGGGTCCCGTGTCCTGGTCCGTCCCATCCCGGGGGTCCCGTGCGTCCCCGTCCCGTCCCGGAGATCCCGTGTCCGGTCCCGGGGGTCCCGTTACCTGCTGGCGTTGGGCCGGGCGCTGGGCGGGGGGCTCGGGGCCGCCTCCTGCCCCGCGGCCGGGCTCGGGCTCAGGGTTCCCAGCGCCCCGAGCAGCAGCAGCGGCCCGAGGCGGCTCATGGCGCGGCCGGGCCGGGGCGAACGGGGCCGGGACGGGGCTGGGGGGGCCCGGGGGTACGGGGAGGAATGGGGGGGCGGGAATGAACGGGAATGGGCGTGGCCTGGCAGCGACACGCCCCTAAAGGGGCGGGACTATCGACCCCAGCCCCGCGCTGCCCGTGGAGGGGCGGGGCTTTCTCAATGATATGGGCGGGACGTGCTGGCACCGCCTCAGAAAGGGGCGGGGCCTCCACGCGTGGGCGGAGCTGCCAGGCTGGAGTGGGCGGGGCCAGCAGAGAGGAGGCACCAGATCGGGGGGGAGCCCCCAGAAATGAGGCGCGTCATTTTAATTAGCGGGATCGCCGTTAATTAGCGGCTCCCCTGTAATTAGGGGAGCCCCACCGGCCGAAAGCCGCTCCCACAGACACACACACGCGGGGAGGGGGGGCACCGTGACAGCAGCTGGGGGCCTCCCGGGCGGGGAGAGCCCCCCAATTGTGGGGGGGGGGAGAGGCCGTGATTGTCCATTTTTGGGGGGTTGGGGCGTGTCCCCAAAATCCCACACCCGCTACGGGATGGGGCCCCGCGCCTTCAGGTCGGGAGCCGAGCGCTGGCGGCGGACACGGAGCGGGGGCGTTCCTGCGGCGGCGGGAGGCGTCCCCCGTCCAGGGACCCCGGCGGGGCCGTCCCGAGGGAGGGGGCGGCGGCGGGGGGCTGTTTTCGGCTTGGGGGGAGTCCCCGCCGCCCCCCCAGGCCAGGCGGTGCTGGGGGTTGCTCTTGAAGGGGAAGCGCAGCTTGGAGTCCTGGGGGGCCGGGTGGAAGCGCGGGGGGCGGCGGGGGTCGCCCCCCGCCATCAGGCGGGCCTGCTCTTGGCGCAGCCAGCGCAGCCGCCCCCGCCGGAACGCCGGGTCCTGCTCCATCAGCCGGCACAGCCGCGCCGCCGCCGCCGACGGGGGCGAGGGGGGCGGAGAGCCCCGCTCCGGCTCCGGGGGGCGTTCCTGGGAGGGGTCTCGGGGGGGCGGCTCGGCCTCGTCCCCATCATCCTGAAATGAGGAGAGCGGGGTTAGAGGAGTCTGGGGGAGCAGAGGGACATCTGGGGGTGTCAGGGGTGGATTTGTGGAGTCGGGGCGCTGGGATCTGTGGGGTGCTCTGGGGCAGGATCAGCTCGGGGCTCCTCGGGGTGCCCGGGACCCCCGTTCCTCACCAGCGGCAGCGGGATGACGCGCTCCATCTGCCCCACGCGGTCGCGCAGGGCGCGGATCTGCTCGTCCTTGGCGCTGTTCTGCCGCTTCACCTCGCGCAGGATCCCCGCCAGCCGGTCCAGGTGCAGCCGCAGCCCCTCCACCTCGCTCACCTGCTCGCCGCCCTCATCCTCCTCGCCGCCGCCGCCCACCGCGTCCCACACGTCGCGGGCCACCGCTCGCCACCCGTCGCGCTCGGTGGGCTCGCGCTTGCCGTGGCGGCGGCAGAGCTCCCGCAGCCGCGCCAGGCTCAGCGCCTCCAGCTCCCGCCGCGCCGGCCGCGGCTCCCGCAGCGCGACCTCCAGGCTCAGCTCCCGCACCGCCTGCGCCTTCAGGTCGGCCATGGTCACCCACGGCGAGCTCGGGGCGCCGGGGGCGCTCGGCGGGGTCGGGGAGCCCCGGCGGCGCTGCGGGATCTGGTAGACGCGCAGCGGCTCCCGGCGCTTGCCCGGCGCCGGCAGCGGGAGCCCCGCCCGGCGCAGCACCGAGCGCACGGCGGGCGCCGGCAGCGCCTGGCGCAGCGACGAGATCAGGCGCCAGCCCGCCTCGTAGCACGGCGGGTCCGCGGCGGCGGGGGGCTGCGGGGACACGGGGGACGTGCTGGGAGACCCGAGGGACACCCGAAACATCCCCGAGGGACACCCAAAACATCCCCGAGACACATCCAGGGCACTCATGCAGACACTGAGGGGACCCAGGGGCCATCTAGAGGAACTGGGGGTCACCTGGGACACTCTACAGGACACCTGTTGGACACTCAGGGGACACTGGGGTGACAAATGTGACACCCAGGGGCCACCCAGCTACATCCAGAGGAGCTGGGGGGTCACCTGGGATTATCCTTAGGACACCTGTTGGACACTCAGGGGACACTGAGGAAACAACTATGACACCCAGACACACCTGGAGGACCTGGGGGTCACCTAGCATTATCCATGGGACACCTCTTGGACACTCAGGGGACACCAGAACAAGCCACAATTCCCAAACCACCCGTGGCCCCCTCACCTGCGGCTGCTCCGACTCTTCCTTCTCCACCTGGGGTTGGCTCTCCAGCTCCTGGAGCCTGGAGCAGGGGACACGCGCAGGGTGAGCCCCCGAACCGCCCCCAGGCGCCCCCCGCGTCCCCGGGCAGCGTGCCCACCTCTGCAGGCGCATGTCGATGCCCTGCTGCTCCAGCAGCTCCCGCTGCGCCAGGTTCCAGTCCGGGGGGGGCCCGGGGGACGCCCCCCGCTCCCGCTCCCGCCGCGCCTGCTCCGGGTGCGTGAAGCGGAACACGTGGTTCTTCCCCAAAATGAGGCGGTGGCCTGGTTTGGGGGGGTCGGAGGGGGTCACAGGGGGATTTAGGGTAAATTTGGGGGGGATTAGTTGGGAAATGGGGGTTTCAGAGTTATATAATTTGGATTGGACAGAAAAATCCAACAGGGTTTGCGGGAGGTTCAGGGGAATTTGGGGGCACGCTGAGATTTTTGGGAGGGTTCAAGGGAGAGCCACAGGGATCTGGGGGGGTTTTGGGGGTCCCTACCCGACTTGAGCACCACCGGCTCCGTCACCTGCTTCCCGTTGACGTAGGTCTCAGCCCCCTCGCACGGCTCCAGCGTCACCACAACTTCAGGAGGGAACAACGAGGGGGAGGAGAGTCACCTCCCTGCTGAACTGAGGCGGGGGAACCCCAAATCCCATCCCCAGCCGCCCCCAAAATCCCCCCAGCCCCGCGGCCGGCGCAGGGGCAGCGGTACCTGGGAGGGCTGTGGTGACCTGCTCCAGTGGCAGCATTTTGGGGGGGGGAAGAAAAGAGGAGTTAAGGGGCACCAGGAGAGGGCTGGACAAGGGGGGGCACCCCAAAATGCGGCATACCTTCCCCCGAGGGGTCGGGGCGGCTGCGGAACACGCAGTGCTGCTCCCGGATGAACGGCCCCGACAGCTTGATGTCCACATCCACCTGGCCCACCCTAAAACACGGCAAATTGGGGGGGTCCAGGAGGCTCTGGGGGGGCCCTGAGGGGGTTTGGGGGTGCCACAGCCCCTCCACTCACCTGGTCACGCCGTCCTTGATGTGGTACAGCAGGCACTCGGACATCAGCGGGTCCTCATTGAGGTTCACCAAGTGCGGGGTCTTTTGGGGGTGGGGGGCACAAAAATATAAACAGAGTCAGGGTTGGGTTGGGGTGGGAGGGTGTCCCTCATGGTGGGGGCCCCCAGCCCCCCACTGACTCGCCTTTTTTGGGGAGAAAACGCCGACGGTGCCGCCGTCCTCCGCAGAGCCACCCCCATCTCGGCCAGCAGCGCTTCCCTGGGGGCGACACAGGGAATGCAGGGGGGATGAGAGGGCGTGGGGGGCTCAGAGGGCTCTGGAGGGGTCTGGGGGAGCGCAGGAAGTGTTGAGGTGGGGTTTGGGGAGCTATGGGGGCACTAGGGGGGTGCATAGGGAGCATTTGGGTTGACTATGGGGGGGCTGGGGGTGGGGTTCAGGTAATTTGGGGGGGTTGGGGAAGGTTTTGGGGGTCGTGGTGGGAGTTTGGGGCCCCCTCACCGCTCCAGCCTCAGGGCTTCTGTCCGTCTCAGCTTCTCCTCCCACGTCTCGTTGAGCTCCGCGATGATTTTCTCCGTTTCCTGGGAGGGAGCAACGATTGTGGGGGGGGTCCCCTGCAGTTTGGGGGACGGGGTCGCAGACCCCCTGGCTCCCCAGCGGATCAGGAAGGTGTTTTAGGGTCACCTGCAGTCGCTCCATGGCCTCAGTAGGGCCCAGGGGGGCTCCATGCCGGGATCCCCGTTGAGTGTGGGGGATGTTGTGGCAGGGGGGGCACAGAGGGTGGTGTCAGAGAGACCTGGGGGAGATGGGGGCTCGGTGTGGGGGGGTGTTACCTCTTGCACCCCCATATCAAACCCTCACTGTCCCCTCAGCACCCCTACACTGCCCCCTAAGCCCCCCTACTCCCAAACCCTACCTCATCTCTGCCCCCAAGCCCCCTCTGCAAATGCCTATAGAATCCCCTAAATCTGCCCCCAGCCCCAGACCCCCCGGCCCGGGCCAGCCCCTCACCCTGGGCGCTGAGCAGCTCCCGCAGCCGCGTCACCTCCTGGGCGCAGCTCCCGGATCAGCCAGCGCGTTCGGGTCCTCGTTGATCACGGCGTGGCACCGGATCTGCTTCGTGCGGTCGGCGTAGCTGCGGGCAGAAAAGGGGCAGGATCAGGGCTGGGGGGCTGGGATCCCCCCCTTCCCACACCCCAAAACCCACCGAGGGCCCTCCCTCACCGCAGGGTGCTCAGCGTCTCCTCGTAGCTGCAGTCGGCCGGGCTCAGCGCCGCGATCATGGCCGTGCGCGAGTTCCCGCCTGTGGGGACACCGTTAACGGGCGCTGTGGACCCCAAAAAATCTCCTCGTGCTCCCCTCGCTCCTCCCCAAACCCACAAACCCACCCAGGTTCTCCTTCAGCAGCCACGTCAGCACTGAGTCCCGGTACGGGATGAAATCCGGCTTCTTCTTTTTGCTGGTCTGTTGGGGGGAAGAGTGCGGCCGTGAGGGCTCCCCAAAAAAAGGGGGGGGATCCCCAAGGCGATGGGGGTGAGCCCCGGACTCACCGCCTCAGCCAGGGCAGAGATGACCTTGCCCAGAGTGGTCAGGGACTTGTTGATGTTGGCGCCTTCCTGGACAGGGAGAGGAGGGGGAGCGGGGCTCAGAGGGGATTGTTTGGGGAGCCTCTCCCCTGTTTTTTTGGGGTGCAGGGCCTCGCTGCTCACCTTGAGGCGCACGCCCTTGGCCCCCCGAGGGCGTCGGCGCTCGCTGCCCGCCAGGTCCACCAGGCTGATGCGGCTCACCTGGGGGGGCAGGGGCGTTTGGGGGGATCTAGGAGGGAATTCCGGGGGGAAATGGGGGCGTGAGGGGATTTGGGGGGAATCCGGGGGGCTTGTGGGGGGGTGGTTTGTGGAATTGCGGGGGTGACTTGAAGGAGTGATTTCTGGGGGAGTTTGGGAGGGAAGCCGGGAAATTTAGGGATGTTTGGGGAGGGACTTGGAGGTTTTGGTGGGAATTTGGGCATGTTTTCGGGAGCGTGGGGGAATTCAGCAAGAATTTTGGGGTAACTCGGGAAGAACAGTGGGTGATGGGGGAATTTTGGGGGTGGTTTTAGGGGCTGGATTTTGGGGGTGGTTTTAGGGGCTGAATTTTGGGGTGGGATTCAGCGTGATTTCAGGGAAGTCTCAGGCATTTCCCTGCAGTGAGATCACTCAGCAGCTCGCAGTGGCTGAAGATTAATTTTGGGGGTGCTCAGGACTCAGCAGCTGCCAGCGGCTGAAGACGCTGGTGGATTTTGGAGATTGGAGGGGGCGATTTCAGGGGGATCCAAACCCGGGGTGAGACGGATTTCGGGGCTCCCCTGACCTTCTCCGTGGTGAGGTCGCTGAGCGGGTCCTGGCGGCGCTGGCTGAACACGATGGTGAACACGGCGTGCGAGCGGCTGCTCGTCTCGTTCATGTTCGTGGCTGCCACCGTCCTGCGTGGGCGAGTTTGGGGGGACCCTCGGTGCCTGTGGGGGCGCTTGGGGGGCCCCCTGAGCCCCTCTGTGACCCCACCTGGCCTTGTTGCCGCTGTCCATGAGGTCGGCGATGTCGGCGAAGGAGGCGACGGCGAGGCGCGACAGGTCCTGCACGTAGGGCCCGAGCAGGGGGTGCTCCCGCACCCGCAGCCCCCCGCGGCTCTTGGGGTTCAGCAGGTCCCGCACTCGCTCGCAGTAGATCTCCAGGTAGCTCACCTGGGGGGGCCCCAAAACTCGCGGGGGTCAGGGGGGGTGAAACCGCAAAAATGGAGGCGGAGGGAAGAGCCAAACTGGGGGCACGCCCCAAAATTGATGGGGATGTTGGGGGAGGAATCCCCAAAACGGTGATGGGCTGGGGCGGACAGCTGAGCCCTCAAAATGTTGGGACGGGTGGCAGATGAACCCCCAAATTGTTGGGGAGAGTGTGGGGTGAGTCTACTGGAGCTGAACACCCAAATTGCCCAGAGGGCGTGCTGTGACCCCCCAAACTCCTCTCACCTCCACAGAGAGCTCAGGAGACCCTTCCCAAACCCCCAAACCCCCCTCACCTCCACAGAAAATGAAAGTTCAGGTGACCCCTCCCGGGCGACGCGGGCGAACAGATCCTCGCAGAGCTGCAGGAGAGCGGCGCTGAGCTGGGGCCGGGGGCTGCAGCCCTTCCCGAGCCTCGCGGGAGCCCCCCCGGCCCCGGACCTGCGGGATAATCCCGCGCTGCCCCGGCTCCTGCCGCCCCATCATGGTGTAGGACTTGCCGGCGCCGGTCTGGCCGTAGGCCAGGATGCAGACGTTGTAGCCCTCGAAGGCGTGCGCCAGCATCTCCTCGCCGATGTCCTGGTACACCCGGCGCTGCGAGGCGAAGTTGGGGTCCTCCTCCTGCGTGGGGAGCGGGTGAGGGACCCCCGGGGCCGCCCGCGGGTGCCCCCAGCCCGCCGAGCACTCACCGAGGTGTGGGACCAGTACGAGTAGTCGAAGGTGAAGTGCTTGGTGCCGTCCTTGGGGAGCTTGGGGTTGGTGATGCCTGGGGTGGGGAGGGGACGGCGGGGTTGGGGTGACCCCCCCACGTCACCCTCAACTTCCCCAGCGCCGTCACCCCCCCCAAAAAGCCTCCCCGTTGCTATTTTTAGCCCGGCGGCAGCTGGTCCTCCAGGCCCGGGGCCAGCACGGGACAAGGACGGGGACAGGAGCGGGGGGGTTCCCCACCGCAATCCCCCCTCCCCGGGGGTCGCTCCCTCTCGGGACCCTCCCCCAAGGCGCCCCCCACTCACAGGTGGTGTTCCCCCGCATCTGGATGACACACTTGGCCTGGCGGCTGCTCTCCCGCGCGCTGAACGGCCGCACTCGCACCGCCACCTTCACCGAGGCGCCCGCCATGCCCGCGACAGCCTCACCCTGTCGCGACAGAGCAGCGTCACCCCCGGGAACCCCTCTGCCCACCCGCAGCAACGCCCCAGCCCGGGCGGCAGGGAGGGAACGGGGGGGGGGGCTCTGGATCCGTGTCCCTCCCAAAATCCCGCCCAAGGAGAGCCCTAAAAATAACCCGGGGCGGCGCCGGGTAAGGTGGTGGTGATGAAACAGCCGCCGGCCCGACCCTCCCCAGCACCCCGAAGCGCAGGTGGCATTTTGGCAGGGTCAAAGGTCAGGGGTGGGATTTGGGGTGGGCAGAGGGGAAGGGGGGAGTGAGAAGCGCCCCCCTCACCTGTGCCCGGGTGAGTCCAGGTCAGCACAAACAGCACACGACACCCGCGACACGCCGCCCCCGACCCAAACTGCGGGAGTCCCATCCCCTCACACCCCTCAAAGCCCCCTACACCTGCTCGGGATCCCTGAGAGTCCTCAACTCCCCCCCATAGTTCTACTAAACCTGCTCCTGTAACCCTGTGCTCCCCTAAACCCAATTCCCACGGCCCTATAACCCCCTAAACTCCCCTGTACGACCCCTAAACCTGCTCCTGTAACCCTGTGCTCCCCTAAACCCAATTCCCACTGCCCTATAACCCCCTAATCTCCGCTGTACGACCCCTAAACCTGCTCCTGTAACCCTGTATTCCCCTAAACCCAACTCCCACACCCCTATAACCCCCTAAACTCCCCTGTACGACCCCTAAACCTGCTCCTGTAACCCTGTATTCCCCTAAACCAAATTCCCACACCCCTATAACCCCCTAAACTCCCCCGTACGACCCCTAAACCTGCTCCTGTAACCCTGTATTCCCCTAAACCAAATTCCCACACCCCTATAAGCCCCTAAACTCCCCTGTACGACCCCTAAACCTGCTCCTGTAACCCTGTATTCCCCTAAACCCAACTCCCACACCCCTATAATCCCCTAAACTCCCCCGTACGACCCCTAAACCCGCCCTTTAGTGACCTGAGCCCCCCACGACACCCCCCAAACCACATTCAGCCCCTCTAACTCTGCCCTAGGTCCCCGGGAACGCCGTAAACCCGCTTCCCACACCCTTCAGACCCCCTATACCGCCCCAAACCTGCCCCTACGCCCCTGCAGCCCCCCAAATTTGCTCCCCACAGGCCAGAGACGTCCCAGAGCTGTGCCCACAGCCCGCCGCGGCCGCTCACCGGCCCCGCGGTGCCGCATCCCTCGGCCCGGGGGCTCCCGGGGGTTCCCGGTGGTTCCCGGTGGTTCCCGGTGGTTCCGGGGCTGCGGCCGCGCCCGGGCCCGGCGGGGCGGGGCCTACCGGGAGGGGGGCGGAGCCGGGAGAGTGACCCATGCGCGCGATGAGCGCTGCCCCGCCTCCTCTTAAAGGGGCAACGCCGAGAAAGTGGGGCCCGCAGCTCGGCCGGCTTTTCCCGCCTTTTTCCCATCAGGGTTTTCCCAGCTTTCCCCTCACATTTCTCTCTCCTTTTTTCCTTCAGGGTTTTTCTCTCGCTTTTCTCTTCTTTTTTTTTTTTTTTTTTTTTTTTTTTGTGGCATAGTTTTCTCTCCATTTTCTCGGTCTTTTTTGTTTTTTTCCTTCAGGTTTCCCTCAATTTTTTTCGCCACGATTTTCACTTAATTTTCTCTCAGCTTCTCAATTTTCTTTCTCACTTTTTTCTCTTTTTCCTCTAACATGTTTTTACCTTACTCTTTCTCCCCATTCTGGCCCTTTCCTCATCACGCTTTTTCCAATTTTCCTCCTCACGCATTTCCCTTCATTCTCCTCAAAATTTCACAGGTTTGTCTTTTCACTTTTTTTGTCATCTCCTCTACTCTTCCCTCACCCTTTCTCCCAATTTCTCCTCATACTTTTTTTCTGTTTTTTTTCTCTAATTTCCCGCTTCTCACCCTTTCGCCTCATTTTCCTCCTTCCACTTTTTTCCTAGTGCCCCCCTTTCCCTATATATTTTTTGTCATATTTTTTCCTCCATTTCTCCCCGTTTTTCTTCCACTTCCCCTCACCCTCAGGACCCCCCGACACGGAGAACCCTCCAGGTAGGGCCCAAAAATGGCTGCAGAAGGCCTCCAAATCCTCGAAATGGCCCCAAACTCGCCTCAAAAGTGAGTATTTACAATATTAACTTTTCAACAGTTCGAAGCACCGTTGTTTAGTAGTTATGTAGTCTTACAGTACAACTGGTAGTTCTAGTTGTAGAGTGTAGCATGTTAATACGACTGAATGCGTGCGCTTTTGTCCGTATAACCGAAATAGCGAGTGGTACAGACGGACTTGTTCGATTTAATTAATATAACTTATTATTGGGGTCTCCCCGCCCACACGACCCCGAATGCCCCCCACGGCCACGCCCCAGCGCTGGCCACGCCCATCCCCGGCGGCGCGCCCCGCCCTCCTGCGCGCTGACGTCACGCGCCGGCGGCGCTGTCGGCGCTGGCCCCGGCGGGCGGGAAGATGGCGGCCGGCGGCGGGGGCGGGGGCGGCGGCGGCGGCGGCCCTGAGGCACCAGGTGGGGCCGGGGGGGCCGGGGCGGGGCCGAGGGCGGGGACGGGGGGAGCTGCGGGGCGGGGATGAGGGGGTGTCATTGGGCTGCGGTGGGGCGGGGTGGGAGGGGTGTAGGGTGGAGATGTGGGGTGCGGTGGGCGGGGTGTGTGGGGTGATATGGCAGAGATATTGAGGGGCAATAGGGCAGGGATGTGGGTTGTCTGTGGTAACAGGGCAGAGATACGGAGGGGCAATAGGGCAGGGATGTGGGGTGTGTGGGGTGACAGGGCAGAGATATGGAAGGGCAATAGGGCAGGGATGTGGGATGCGATGAGCTGGGATTGTGGGGTGACAGGGCAGAGATATGGAGGGGCAATAGGGCAGGGATGTGGGGTGCGATGAGATGCGAGTGTGGGGTTATAGGGCAGAGATGTGGGGTGTGATGGGGCAGGGATGTGGGGGATACAGGGCAGAGACACCGAGTAGAATAAAATAAAGATGCCGAGGATGGTGACGGGTCCCTGGTCCCGTGTCCCCCCCACGTCATCCCGTTGTCTCCCCGCCCCATCTCCCGGTTTTGGGGGTCCCTGCAGGCTCCAGCCCTTCCCGCGCCCCCCGAGGGGGAGCCCTGAGGGCCCCACGCTCACCCCGCCATGAGCAGCAAGGAGCACCCCGAGGTCTCAGGTAAGGGGAGGGGGCTGCAGGGGGGCTGGGGACACCGAGGGAACGCCGAGGGGACACCGAGGGGACACCGAGGCCTCCCCCTGGCAGCAGAGAGGAGCCACCTGAAGGTTTTCCTGCCGCGGAAGCTGGTGGAATGTTTGCCCAAATGTCCCGTCCTCCCCAAGGAGCAGCTGCGCTGGAACACCAACGAGGTGGGGAGGGGGCACGGGGGGACGTGGGGGGCTCGCGGGAGGGGATGTGGGGTGTGGGGAAGGAGCGTTACAGGGACACGGGAGGGGTTGGGGGAGCGTGGGGAGCAGGGCAGGGGCGGAACAGCAGGCGGGGTCTGGGGTCTGGGGGCACAGGGGACACCAACGGGCCGCCCTGTCCCCCCAGGAAATCGCCTCGTACCTCATCACCTTTGAGAAACACGACGAGTGGCTCTCGTGCTCCCCAAAAACCAGGTGGGGGGGCTCGGAGCGGGGCTGGGGTGCCCGGGGGGGGTCCCGGGGCCCCCTGACCCCGTGTCCAGGCCGCAGAACGGGTCGGTGATCCTGTACAACCGGAAGAAGGTCAAGTACCGCAAGGACGGGTACTGCTGGAAAAAGCGCAAGGATGGCAAGGCGACGAGCGAGGACCACATGAAGCTGAAGGTGCAGGGGGTGGAGGTAGGAGGCGGGGGGGACCCCGAAACAGACCCTCCCTCCCCACAGAAACACCCTTTTCAATAAAACTGCAGGAGATGGGAGAGGGGGGCGCTGGGAATGCACAGGGAGCGGTTTGGGGGTGTCGGGACACCCACGGAGGGGTGCCGGGGGGTCCTTGGTGCCCTCAAGGGACAGTTTTGGTGTGCTGGGGACACGCAGTGGGTGGTCTAGGTGGCACAGGATCCCCAGCTGTGTGTTAAAGGGGTGCTGGGAGCTCCCTGCTTGGTGGTTTGGGGGTGTTGGGAGACAGGCAAAATGGGGTTTGGGGGTGTCAGGGCCAGCAGGGGGTGATTTGGATCCCGAGGGGGGCGGTTCAGGGCTGTCAGGCTCCTCCAGCCAGGCAGCTGAGAGTCTGGGGTCCCCCACACTTGGACATGAGGCTTCCAGGGGATGCGGGGAGCCCCCAAAAGCTGCATGGAGGTGGCAGGGTCCCCCAGTCCATGGCAGGGTCCCCCAATCCGTGCTGTCCCCCCCAGTGCCTCTCACGGCTGCTACGTGCACTCCTCCATCGTCCCCACCTTCCACCGCCGCTGCTACTGGCTGCTGCAGGTAACGGGGGGCACCCCCTGAACCCCCCAGTGCCCCCAGCGCCTCCCCAGAGCCGCTCTGTGAGCCCCCTGAACCCTGACATCGTGCTGGTGTACTCCCTGAGCCCCTCTGTGCCCCCCGAACCCCGACATGGCCCTGATTCACTGCCTGAGCCCCTCTGTGCCCCCCAGAACCCCGACATCGTGCTGGTGCACTACCTGAACGTTCCGGCCATGGAGGAGTGTGGCCGGCCCTGCGCCCCCCCGCTCTGCAGCCCCCCGCTCTGCGCCGCTGCCGCCGACCCCCGCGAGTGGCTCAAGTGGTCGCAGGAGGAGCTGGTGGCCCAGCTGCGCCCCATGTGTGAGTGGGGGGCAGCCCCACAGCCTTTCCCTGGGGGGTTTTACCCGTGGGGAGGAGTGGGGTTGTGGGATGGCGGGGAAGAGACACCCTAAATCCCATTTTTGATGGACTTGTGGTCACCTTTCTCAAAGCCTGCAGGGTAAAGTGGGGCTGGGCAGGGGGAGGATGCCCCCAAACGCCCCTTGTGGGGTTTTGCCTCCCTTTTCCTGTGGGATGAGGCAGTTCTGGGGCAGCGTGAGGATGTTTTGGAGAGAACATGCCAAACTCCCTGCTTAAATTTTGTTATTGCTTTCCTGCAGGATGTAGTACGATGTGTGGGGGGTGTGTGTGTGGCTGTTTTGGGGAGGCTGCATAGGGGAGTGCACGGCCCAGCTCCCTCACTGAGGGGTTCTCCTCCCCTGTCCCGCAGTCCACGGGGTGAAGTGGGGCTGTGGGAACGGGGGGGCTCCCCCCGGGCTGTCCCTGGAGCAGCTGGTGCAGCACGTCCTGGAGCGGCACCAGGCGCGGCTGCCCCCCCGCACCCACGCCTGCCTGTGCGCCGGGGGGCTGGGTGAGCCAGAACCCCCGAACCCCCCGGACCCCCCGGACCCCTGGGGACCCCCTCGAACCCCTGCGGAACTTCCCGAACCCCTGGGGAACCTCCCGAACCCCTGGGGAACCCCCCCCGAAACCCCCTGAAACCCCCCGAACCTCTGGGGAACCCCCCGAACCCCTGGGGACCCCACTGGGACTCCCATTCCCCTGGGAGCTCCCCCAACCCTTCTGGGGATCCCCTCCAGCCCTGAACCCTCCCTGGCATCCTCCCCAAACCTTCTGCCACACCCTGAACCCCCTGGGAACCCTCAGAACCCCCCTGGGACCCCGAACTCTCCTTTGACCCCCTGTAGAACCTCGGGACAACCCCAAATTCCTCTGGTCACCCTCGGAACACTTCGAATCTCTTCAGGAACCTTCCCAAATTCCCCTCGGGACCCCTCCTGCAGCCCCCAGACCCTCCTAACGCCCCCCTTGCCCCCCCCACAGGAGCTCCCGGCCACAAGTGCGGCAGCACCAAGCACCGCATCATCTCCCCCCAAAGTGGAGCGGGGCGGCGGGGGGGACGCGCCGGGAGACGCCCCCAAACCCGCCCCCTCCTCCCCGGACACCACGCAGCCCTCGCCGGGCCTGGGGGGGGGCACGGCGCCCCCCGAGGGGCCCCGAGCGCCCCCGTTCCCCCCGGCGGCGGGGCTGCCGCTGCTGGTGGTGGCCAGTTTGGGCGGGGGGGCGGCGCCGGGGGCCCGAGCAGCCGCTGGGGCTGACCCCCAGCCAGCACCTGGTGACCCCCGAGGGCACCTGCCCCACCGCGCCGCCCCCTCCGGCCGCCTTCGACCCCGACTGCTTCCTCAACAGCCCCCGCCGCGGGCAGACCTACGGCTGCGAGGCCGAGGCTCCCCGGGGCGCCCCCCCGGCCCCGGTGACGCCCCCCAGAACGGGAGGAGGAGGAGGAGGAAGAGCAGGGAAAGCAGGGCGCAGCTCCCCGGACCCCCTGTGCGACCTCAGCGCTGCCCCTACGCCCCAGCCCCCTTCCCCTGCCCTTCCCCGAGCTGCTGGGGGAGACTCGGGGTCCCGCGGGAACCCCCACACCCCCACCTGCCCCCTTCCCCTCGGGCCCCCCAGCGACCCCCCGTGGCCATCACCGATTTCTCCCCGGAGTGGTCGTACCCCGAGGTGAGTTTTGGGGGCTGTCCCCCGCCCACCGAGGCCATCTCCTCGCCCCCCCGGGGGTCTGCAGCGCCCCCCACGTGTGTTCCCCCCCACCAGGGCGGGGTGAAGGTGCTGATCACCGGCCCGTGGGCGGATCCCGGTGCCGCATACTGCTGCCTGTTCGACCGCACTTCGGTTCCGGCCGCGCTGGTGCAGCCGGGCGTGCTGCGCTGCTACTGCCCCCGTGAGTGTCCCCGGGCCGGGGTCCCGGCGTGTGCGCCCCCTCCCCGCCGTGCTGACCCCCTCGTGTCCCCCCGCAGCGCACGAGGCCGGAGTGGCCGCCCTGCGCGTGTCCTGTCCCCCCCGGCTGCTGTCGGCCGCGGCCCCGTTCGAGTACCGGGCGCGGGGGGCGGCGCGGGCGCAGCTGGACTGGCTGGCGCTGGACGGTGAGTGGGGACCCCCGGAATGCGCCCCGGGAACGGGCCGGGACCTCCCGCAGCAGCTCATGGCCTGGGGGGTGGCACCCGGACGTTGGGATGCCTTTTGGGGTTATGGCGACCCCAAACCCGTCCCTCTCCCCGTGGGGTGACGCGGTTTGGGATCGGGGTGTCCCGGGTGGGGTGGCGCTGTCTGGGGGGGCTCTGGCTGCCGGGGCGCCCCCGTCACGCCCACGTCGCCCTGTCCCAGAGGCCCAGTTCCGTCTGTCCATCCTGGAGCGCCTGGAGCAGCTGGAGGCGCGGCTGGGGGCTCTGCCCCCCCCGGCGCCGCTGCCTCCCTCGCAGGGGGACCCCTCCGAGATCCCCCCTGAGCAGGTGAGGGCCCCTAACACCGCGTGTGACCGCGTGGCCCCTCAGCGTCCCGGTGTGCACTCACGTCCTGGTGTCCCCTGATGTCCCCACGTCCCCTCCAGGGCCCGGGGCCATCCTTCGAGGCGCGGGTGGTGGCCATCTGCGAGGCCATGATGGCGCGGCCGGGCTGGCCGGGGACGGCGCCGGGGACATCGGGGACATCGGGGACCTCGCTGCTGGCGCACGGGGCGACGTTCCGCGGCATGACGCTGCTGCACCTGGCGGCCGCCCAGGGCTACGCCGGCCTGGTGGAGGCTCTGCGGCGCTGGCGGTGAGCGGGGACACCTGGGGGACGCCTGGGGACACCTGGGGACACCTCGGGGACACCTGGGGGCAGGGGCTGGCTGGAGACATGGACTGGCATGAGATGGGGTGGGTAATAAGCATCCCCCCCAGCAATGTGCCTGAGTGGAGGTGTCCCTCTCCAGGCTGTGTTCCCGAGGGGATGTGTCACCTTGTGTCACCCTGTGTCCCCTCCTGCCCCTGCAGGGCGCTGGCAGTTGACAGCCTGGAGCTGGAGCAGGAGATCGACCCCCTGAATGTGGACCACTTCTCCTGCACCCCCCTGGTAAGGGGACGCTGGGGACACAATGGTGGCAGCGGGGATCTGGTGGTGGCATTGGGGACACAGTGGTGGCAGTGGGGACATGGTGGCAGGGCTGGGAGTGCAGCAGCACCACGGGAATGGGGTGCAGGGTGGTGTCTTGGGCAGGGATGAGGGGATCCCAGGGACGGCGTCTCGGGCTCAGGGACACCTTGGGGACACTCCTGCCTGTGGCTCCATGTCCCCAGATGTGGGCGTGCGCCCTGGGGCACCGGGAGGCGGCGGAGCGGCTGTGCCGCTGGGACCGGCGGGCGCTGGCCGTCCCCGACACCCTGGGGCGGCTGCCGCTGGCCCTGGCGCGTGCCCGCGGCCACCTGGCGCTGGCCACGCGCCTGGAGGAGCTGCAGGTGGCGCCCGTGTCCCCGCGCTGTCACCTGCCCGGCCTGCAGCGTCCCCTCGCCGCTCTCTGCCAGCCCCGACACAGGTACGGCCCTGGCGCCTCGTGCCTCCCTGTGCTGTCCCTGTGTGCTGCTGCTCCTCTGTCCTGCTGTCCTGAGTACTGCTGTCCCTCTGTCCTGCTGTCCCTGTGTGCTCCTGTCTCTCTGTCCTGCTGCCTCTCTGTCCAGCTGTCCCTGTATCCTGTCCTGGGCTCCTGGCCACCACCACCCTGCTGTCCCCTCGCTGCCTCTGAGTGCTGGCTCTGCCACCATTACTGTTCCCTTCTGGTCTCCTCCAGCCTTTCACCTCTGTGTCCCCCACATGTCCCCTGTCCTTCCACACGTTTCTGTCCCCGTGGTGCCCCCGTCCCCTTGCCATGCCCTGCATGTCCCCCCTTCCCCTCGGGGCGTTTCTAACCCCCCTGCTGTGTCCCCCTTGTCCCCAGGGCTGAGCACAGCCAGCAGCCTGTCGTCCCCGTCAGGGCTCTCGGACGGTCCTGGCTCTGTCCCGCTGCCCCCCGGCCCCCCTGGTCCCTCTGAGGATGAGAGCTGGGGGGTGGCAGTGCCCCCCAGCCCCCCTGAGGATGCCCTGGCCCCACCCTGCGACGCCCTGCAGGTAAGGGTGGGGTACAGCCGGGGCTGGGGACACCCTCGGTGCAGGTGAGTCTCAAAATCCCCCGTCCCCAGGCCGAGGTGGTGACACTGGCGCGACAGATCATCGAGGCAACCCCCGAGCGCATCAAGCAGGAGGCACCGGGGGGGCCAACGGGGGCACTGGGAGCAGCAGGGGGGGCGACAGGGACAGCGGGGCCAGCCAGGCCAGCAGGGCTGGGTGCCGCCATGGCCTGGCTGGCCACGTACCTGGAGAGCGTGGACCGTCCCCCCGCGCCTCCCCACAGGTACTGCTGGGGTCGGGGGGTGTCCGGGGGCACCTCAGATCCCTGGGGGGTCCTCACACCCAGCAGCACCCCGGGATGTCCCGGTGTGCCCCATCCCCTCGGGGGCTGCCTGCCCTTGCTGCCCGACCCCACTGTGTCCCCTGTGTCCCCAGAGCCGAGCTGGCCTCGCGGGAGTCCCCGGGGGTCCCCGAGCGGCCGCCCCCCCCTTCGGCCGCCGGCTGGGCCGAGTTCCTGAACGCGTCCGGGGGGGCGCGGGGCGAGGGGGGGGCCGTGGCCCTGCTGACCCTCAGTGACCAGGAGCAGCACGAGCTCTACGAGGCCGCGCGCCTCGTGCAGGGCGCGTTCCGCAAGTACAGGGTGCGTACCCCTGCTCCCTGCACCCCAAAAACCCCCCCTGGGGGGCTCCCCGGGCCCCCCGGCTCTGCTGACCCCCTGGCTGCCCCCAGGGCCGCAGGCTGAAGGAGCAGCAGGAGCTGGCTGCTGCCGTCATCCAGCGCTGCTACCGCAAGTACAAGCAGGTACCAAGGTGTGGGGGCCCCCAAAACCCCCTGTGGCCCCCTCCTGGGCACCCCCTGGGCACCCCAGCCCCCCTAAACCCTCTCTCTCTGCCCCACAAGCTGACCTGGATCGCTCTGAAGGTAACAGGGCACCCCTGGGGAGTGTTGGGGAGGCACGCAGATTTTTGGGACTGTTTTGAAGGCTCTGGATGCCATGGGGGGTCCTTGCTTGAGGATGCTAGGATGTTGGTGTGGATTTGTGGTGCCCCCCCATGTCCCCAGTTCACCCTCTTCCAGTGGTTGTCACAGGGGTGCCGTGACACTGGGATGCCATTGGGATCCCCGTTGGAGGATGCTGTGACACTGGGGTGCCATTGGGGTTCATGTTGTGACACTGGGGTGACGCTGGGGTCCCTGTTGTGACAGTGGGGTGCCGTTGGGGTCCCTGCTGGAGGGTGCTGTGACAGTGGTGTGACACTGGTGTGACACCGGTGTGACACCGGTGTGACACGGGTCCCCATTGGAGGGTGCTGTGACCCCGCTGCTCCCCTGTCCCCCCCAGTTCGCCCTGTTCCAGCGGATGACGCAGGCCGCCATCCTGATCCAGAGCAAGTTCCGGAGCTACGCGGAGCAGAAGCGGTTCCAGCGGCGGCGGCGCGCGGCCGTGCTCATCCAGCAGCGCTTCCGCAGCCTGCGCCAGCACCGGTGTGGCCAGGGCCGCGGGGGGATGCTGGGGCCGCGGGGCGCTGGGGACGGCGGGGTCCTCACCCTCCCCTCCGTTTCCCCCAGGAGCACCTTCCTCACCCTCAAGCAGGACCAGGCAGCACGGAAGATCATGAGGTTCCTGCGGCGCTGCCGCCACCGGTACGGGGACAAGGGACAGAGGGGACGTGGCGGGGACCGGGTGGGACACGGTGAGGGGAGATGGGGACACGGACTGTGTTTGGGCAACGCAGGGACATGGGCTGAGACTGGGCTGTGTCACACGGGGGTGGGTGGACACGGGTGACACCGTGGGAGCAGAGTCTCAGCAGATCCTGACACCCCCCCCTCTGCTGTTCCCTCACCCAGGATGGAGGAGCTAAAGCAGAACAAGGAGGTGGACAGTTTACAGACGCGGGGCCTGGCTTCGTGATCCCCCCACGGGGGTCCCAGGCACGGGAGGGGTTTCCCTTCCTGTCCCCCAGGCGTTTCTGTGTGTCTGGGGTCCCTGCAGGGCTCGTGGGGAGGGCAAGAAGGGGGAACAGACGCCCCGTGCCCCCTCCCCGCTTGCCCCTGGACCGCCCCCACCGCCCTCTCCCGCATGCCCCACTCTCCCCCGCCCCGCGTGGGCTCTTTGTACAAAGTTCCATTAAAAACGTGGAAGCGGGAAAAAGAGACGCGGTGCGTGCGTGTCTTTGTGTGTGGGGACACTGGGGGGACGTGCCTGAGGGACGCGCCCTTTAAACGCCAGGCCACGCCCCCTCCGCCCTATTGACCCCGCCCTGCAACGTTCGCGACGCGATGACGCACGACGCGGGGGACGTGGCCCTCGAGCGGCGTCGCGCGTCGCCCCGTCGCAAGATGGCGGAGCTGGACCTGCTGGGCTCCATCCTGAGTTCCATGGAGCGGCCGCCCGCCGCAGCCGATGGCGAGACGCGGCGCCGGGCGCGGGGTCAGCAGGGCCGGGGAGGGCGCGGAGGCACCGAGGGCGCGGCACCGGGCGGGAGCGGCGGGGAGCGGCGCGTCCCGGCCCTTCGCCCTCAGACCCCCCCTACCACCAACCCCCGGCTCTCGCCCTCACGCGAGGCCCCGCCCCCTGCGCCCCAGGCACGCGCTCGTTCTCCTGATTGACAGTGGGGGGCGCCTGGCCCCGCCCCCGCTCTTTACCCCGCCCATGCTCGGCCACGCCCACGCCCCGTTGAACACGCCCCCGAAATGGTGCTGGCCCCGTTCTCCGGAGGTTTTTTGGGGGGGGTCACTGCCGAGCTGACCCTCGCTGTCCCCTCCAGAACAAGCTGCTCGCATGAAGAAGTTGCAGGAGCAAGACAAGCGCCAGAAGGTCGAGTTCAGAAAAAGGGTGAGTGGAGGGGCTGGCATCACTTGGCATTTTGGGACAGCTCCCCACGGGTCCCCACAAATTCCTGGGCCTGCCCATGTGTCCCCAGATGGAGCAAGAGGTCTCGCAGTTCATCCAGGCCACCGGGGAGCCCCGGCGCCGGTTCCAGCCTATGAACAAGATTGAGAGGAGCATCCTGTGAGTGGGGCCCTGGGCACGCTGGGAGGGCACTGGGGGTACTGAGAGCACCTGGCAGAACACTGGGGACGCTGGGGGAGGGACATGGCAACGGGAGGGCACTTGAGAGGATATGGAGGACCCTGGGGGTGTGATGGCAGCACTGAGGAGCAGTACTGCAGGTGCTGGGTTGGACACTGGAGACACTGCCTGGGGCACTGGGGACCCTCAAGAGGGGGAAAGAGACCCCACTGGGGACACTGGGGAGCCCCAGGGCCAGCAGCTCCGTGTCCTCCCAGGCACGATGTGGCAGAGGTGGCCGGCCTGACGTCTTTCTCTTTCGGAGACGATGAGGACAGTCGCTATGTAATGGTGTTCAAGAAGGTGAGGGGTGGCAGGAGACGCCGTGGGGGGCGCAGGGGGAGCTGAGGGACCACAGGGTGACGCTGCTATCCCCAGGAGTTTGCGCCGTCCGACGAGGAGCTGGAGGCGTATCGGCGTGGGGAGGAGTGGGACCCGGCCCGAGCTGAGGAGCGGCGGCGCCTCCGGGTAGGCGGGGCTTAGTGGGCACGGGGCGGGGTTTAATTGAGATGCGGCCAGGGCTCAGCAGGGCGTGGCCACATGGGCGTGGCACAGGCGGTGCCCGAGTGGGTGGGGCGCTGCGGGCGGGGCTTGTTGCTGACGCCTCACCTGCAGGAGCTGGCTGCGCAGCAGGAGGAGGCGGAGCTTGAGCGCGGCCCCGCCCCCCCGGGCCCCCCCAACGACTACAAAGACAAATATCGGCACCTGATCGGCTCCGACGCTGCCAAAGCCGCCGCCCGCACCATGGAGGCCAACAAGGCGTACGGCTGCGGTGAGCACGAGGCCCCACGGTGGGCACCTGGTCCCTTCCTTGGAAGGTCTGTGGGGTGCTAATCCACCTGGATCTCTGCTCTGCCCCCCCAGTGCCAGTGGCCAACAAGCGGGACACGCGCTCCATCGAGGAGGCCATGAACGAGATCCGGGCCAAGAAGCGGCTGCGGCAGGCGGAGGACGAGGGTGGGGCTGGAGCCGGGGGGGGCCCCGGGGGGCCCTGTGCGTGATGGGGGGCGGGGGGTGAGCGCCCCGGGGGTATTTAACAGCAAGGGGGAGGGCGGTAGGGACACATAGAGGGGGTGATAAAGGAGCTAATCTCTTCACCTGGTCCCTGTGTCTCTTTCAGCGGTGCAGGTTTTGTGTGTGTGTGTCCCACTCCCCAAACAGAGCATGAGTCAGGGGCTCCTGGTGGTTCACAAAATCTGTGGGGGTGGCGGGAACCCTTTGGAAAGCAGCTGTGGCTCTGGGACCATGGAGGTGACGTGGAGACATGAGCTTGCAGGACGTTTTTGTGTGAGGGCTCTGCACTGGGTGGCTGTGGCGATGAGGGAGGTGGGCATGAGGCATTTCTGTGTTTGCACGAGGCCTTTCCCAGGAGTTTGCAGAAGGGTTTGCCCATGTGCTCACACTGAGGTGGACGCTGTGACTCAGAGGCTTTCTCAGAGATTTGAAGCAGGGTTTGCTCAGACTCGGCCTGGATGGATTCAGTGGCTGGGATTTCCATGAGAGTTTGTGTGGTTTTGTGCAATCACACCTGATGGCCCAAGCTGTGGGGGATTTGCCCTGCACTCACACGAGGGGCTCACACTGGGATTTTTTAGGGTGGGGGGTCACAGGAGGACCACACCTGCATGGGCTCAGTGCTGGGGAGCTGCAGGAGGATTTGGAGGACTGGATGAACTCGGTGAGGGATCCCATCTGGTTCACCTGGAGCAGGAGCTGCCTGCCCCATTATCCGGCCATCGCCACCACCCAATGTCCACCTGTGTCAGGAACCACTGCCAGCCCTCACAGCCGCCCTCAGCTGACACCAGCATGGGGAAACAGCCACCAGTATGAACTGGAGTGCACCAGTCACCTGGCGGTGTGGGAGAATGGCAGTGCCCACCCTGGGTACAGCCTCGTCTGAGCTGTCAGTGCCCAGCTGCCCTCCCAGTGCCTCCCAGTTACCCCCCAGCCTGTTCCCCTTCATCCTGCTGCCCTCCCAGTGCCTCCCAGTTCCATCAAGTACCTCCCAGTGCTCACTGGGGCAGTCCTTGATGAAGCTGTGGCAGAGCTGGTCCCCAGTGCTGAGGATCCAGGGAGGGATTTGAAGTCCAGGTTGTATTTGCCCTCCATCCCGATGGCCACCTCGTCCAGGTTCCTGGCCTTCCCAAGGGCTGCACCCAGGGAGTTGGGCACAAATCCCCAAACTCCCACCCCACTTGAGACCCACCTGGGATGTCCAGGCCCCAAATTCCTCCTGATACCCTAAATCCCATCCAGGGACCACAGGTACCCCATTCATGGACACCCTCAGTGCTGGCCCTTGGCCAAGGGGACCTGGGCATCCAGGCACCAAGACCACCCCCTCCAAACTGCTGAGGCAGACGGACCCCAGTGTCCCCCCCGAACCTCCTGCCTTTCCCACCCCTCCCTTGCTGCCCCTGGACTTTTCTCCAATTGCCACAAATTCGTGATGCGACCCTGAAATGGAGCCCCGTCCTGGGGACTGTCACTGCCTGCCCTGGGACCCTCCGTGTCCCCAACACTCCCGATGTGTTTCACCACAGCCCTGAACCTCCTCCAAGTCCCCACACACCCCCGTGGCCCCCCAGCCCAGCATCCCCCCTAGCTCCTCCACACCCTTGGCCTAAATAAATCCACCTGGACCGTGAGATTCCCTTGGGAATCTGGGATCTCTACGCTCTTCTGGATGGACATGGCTGTGGAGTGGGGGATCCAGGGTCAAAGTCGAGGGCATGGGGGTCCCAGTCTGGCCGTGGACTCCACAGACCCCTCCCAGCTCCCGTGGGGGGAACGCCCACGTCCGAGTGCCCTGAGCTGGCCCTGTGACTCCCCATCCCATGGGGGACCCTGAGGGAGCCCAGACCCCCCTCCCCAAAACCCAGGACACTCGAAGGGGCCCAGGGTGGGTCCGGGTCCTTCTCGCGCAGTGCTGCCTCTGCCTGGGACGCCGCCCCTGCCCCACAGGCGTTCCCCGGGATTCTTTATCCCTTTTCCTCTGCCCCCGACGCCCCGGAGGGACCAGAGTGATCCCTTGGTGGTCAAATTCAGCCCCGGCTGGGGGAAACGCGGTGGGGCCGCGAGTGTCGGGGGTTGGTGGCCCTTGGTGATGGTCTCTCGGTGTTCCCCCTGGGTTTCGGACTATTTTTAGCCCTCCTCGCACATCACGTTAACGCGACCCCCAACCGGGGGCTGCAGCGCCGTCTGATGCCCTGGGGGAACAGCACCAGGCAGAAGGGGAGGGGGCGAACTGGGGGGACGGCAGGATTTTGGGGTGCAGAAGGTGCTTTGGGGAGGGGAGTTCACCCCCGAAGGAGCACCAGGGGTGGGGAGGGGGACTCAGCCCCACGGGCCCCACAGCATGGGGGAGGGGCGGCGGCTTTGACCACTTCCCGGGAAGTTCTCGCCGGGGAGGGGGCGGGCCGGGCCTTTTACGGGGGTTTAGAGGAATGGAGACCCTCAAGAGCCCTCGACCCCCTCAACCCGGTTCTGGGGGTCGTGGCATCCTCGGATCCCCTCGAGGGGAGACGATCCCGGAGGCCTCGGTCCCCCCCATTCCCCGTCCCCAACCGCCGAGCCCCTCCCCCACCCCGGGGCAGGAAGTGAAACCGCTGCCCCTCCCCCGTCCCCCCGGAAAGTCCCGCCCTGGTCTGAGTCAAACCGCGACCCGCGGGGGGAGGGGCGGGGGTCCCGCACCCCTCGACACGCGTTGAACTGTCGCCCCCCGCCAGCGACCCCCGCTCGGGGCTGCACCAAGGACCCAGCGCGGGGCGGGCTGTCGCGATAAGGGCATGTGTGTATCAGAATTGCCGCGATTCATAATACAGGCACAGGAGGCGCAAGAACGGGGGATACGTTATCAGCCTGGGGGGTCGCGATAACTGTGAGGGTGTCGCGATAATGGGGGGGGAGACGGAATATCGGGGAAGAGGTGGCACAATAAAGGGTGGGGGTCCAGGTAACGGGGAGAGTCGGAATAACGGAAGCGAGTGTCGGGATATGAGGGGGTATTTGAATAACGGGGGGTGATGCATCCTGAAAATCGCGGGATGCAGAATACGAAGGGTTTGCATTAAGGAGGGGAGTGGGCGCAGGGAGGGAAGGGCTTACAGTAGACAGGAGTGTGGGGATCCCGGGAACGGTGTGGGCTGGAACAACGCGGGGGATCGCGATGGGCGGAAGATGTCGTGATAATGAGGGAAGGGTCGCAATAAGGAGCGCCCCCCGCCAAGAGACGCGCGCCCTCCGCGGCGCGCGAGGCCGGGGGCGCTCCCGAGCTCAGGTCCCGCCCATTTAGGCCCCGCCCATTTAGGGCCCGCCCCCCACCGTCCCCTATGAAAACGGCCGCGCGGCGCCGCCGCCGCTCCTCCGCCGCCGCCGCGCCTTGACCGCGCTGCGCAGGCGCCGAACGAAAGCCCCGCCCCTTCCCCGGCGAAGCCTCGCCTCCCGCAGAAGGCCACGCCCCCGCGCCCCGCCCGCCCGCCGCCGCCGCCGCCGCCATGAGCGGGTGGGCGCCCTACGTGGAGACGCTGCTGGCGGACGGCACCTGCCAGGATGCTGCAATCGTCGGCTATCGCGACACCCCCGCCGTCTGGGCCGCTGCCCCCGGCAAGACCTTCGCCAATATCACGGTGAGAGGCCGGGACCGGCAGGGGTGGGGGGGCCAGCGCGCCGAGGCGTTTCCCGCCCAAGCGCGCGGAGGGCGGGGGGACCCAGTGGCCTCCGAGGGGCGGGGCTGACCCCCCCCGCGACGGGCTCCGGGAAGGACAAAAAAGGGAGAAAAACGCAAAAGCGCCAGCGTGGAGCGCGGTGGGGGGGGGGCTCCGGCGCTGCCCATGCCGCGGACCCGGTGCCGGGGGAGGGCCGATGCTGGGGGGCCCTGCAGGCGGGGAGGGGCCCAGCGGCGAGGTAGCCCCCTCCCTAACCCCGCTTCGAGCGTTTTGGGGGTCGCAGGCGGGCGGGGAGGGGGGGGATGGGCGAACACCACGTGGTTTGACGAGCTCCCTGGCCGATTCCCGTCTGTTTTATCGCAGCCCCATAAGCGGATGGCAGGGGTCTCGTAGGGGGGGGTGGGCGGGTGGAGGAACCCCATCCCACTTAAAAACCTTCTAAAAATGCGCGGAATGCGGCCACTTCCCGGTGGAGGAGGGGCGGCCGGGGCTTCCTGTGGGGGAGGGGCGGCGCGCGCGCACCCCCCTCCCTCCTCCCCACTTCCCCCCACGGAAATGGTGGGGGGGGTGGGAGAAGTTTGGGGAGGCCCCTGGTGGGAAAGGGGGGGGGCTATGAGACCCCTGATCCCTGTCCGGGGTCACGGGGCATTAGTTATGGGGGTGCCCCCGGGGCCACGGGTCACAGGCTGTGGGTCACGGGGGACTCACGGGGTCCCCGGGCGGCTGGGCCACTCCAGGGACTGGGACGGGCTTCACGGGGGTCCCCGAACTGGGATCCCGAGGGGTTGTCTGAGTGAAATGTCGGTTCCCGGGGGCTTTGTTTGAGGGGTTCTTCATGGGGTTCGTGGGGGGCTGGTTTTGGGGTTCCTGACCCGTTCTCCCCCGTGGAAGCTGGTGGCAGTGTCAGCACTGGAGGGTTTTGGGGGGTTATGGGGATCTCTGGATTCTCTGGCCCTCTTTAGGGTCCCCTCGGGCATCCGGGGTCACACGTGGGGTCGCTGGCAGGAGTCACGGGGGGGTCCTGGGACACCTGGGTCCCTTTTATGGTCATGGAGTGGGAGTTAGGAGAGTTCCTGTTTGCCGAGTGCCCTGCAGAGGCCCTGCCTTGGGGCTTTGGCGTCTGCCTTTGGGTTTGGTGGTCCCTGGCCCTTTGGGGTCCCCTTGAACTGTTCCCAAAGCCTACAAAAGGGGTGGGCCTGGAGTAGGGGGGGGTTCACGGGCGTGTTTTGGGGATCCGGGCTGTTTTCGGGGTGCCCCTGACCCTTGTACCCACAGCCAGCGGAGGTGGCGGCGCTGGTGGGCCCCGAGCGGGGGCCGCTGCTGGTGCAGGGGCTGACGCTGGGGGGGCTGCGCTGCTCCGTCATCCGGGACTCGCTGCTGGTGGAGGGCGAGCACAGCATGGACCTGCGCACCAAGGGGGCTGCGGGAGCGCCCACCTTCAACATCACGGCCGCCATCACCAACAAGAGTGAGGGAACCCCGGATCTGCCCCCTGGCATCCCTGCAACCCCTGCACCTCCCCCGGCATCCCTGCCCCACACCCTGCGACCCCCAAAACTGCCCCCCGGAATCCCTGCCCCACACCTGCGTCATCCCTGTCGCCCTCCCAGCATAGCCCCTGCCACCCATTCCCCTGTGACCCCCACCTTCAAAATCAGCAAGAGAAACCTGCCCCTGGAACCAGCGTCACCCTGTGTCACCCTCGTCACCCTATGTCACCTCTTCCCTCCCTGTCACCCTGTACCACCCCCCCCACCTTCCTATTACCCTGTGTCACACCCCTCAGACCTCCCTGTCACCCTGTGTCACCCCCCAGACCTCCCTGTCACCCTGTGTCACACCCCTCAGACCTCCCTGTCACCCTTTGTCAGCTCCTCACCAGTTCCTATCACCCACCATGACCCCTGCCATGTATCTTATGGTATCACGGTGTCACCCAGTGTCACTCCCCAGGTGCTCCCCACCTTCCCCAGTGTCACCCCATGTCATCCTGTGTCCTCTCCCCCACACAGCTCCACCTGGCCACGTCACCTGCTGCCCTGTCACCTCTGTCACCCTTGATCTGTTTCCAGTTAAAGTCCCCCTTGCCCCAGGTCCCCCCAAATCACCCCTTACTAACTCCTGGGGTCCCTTCATCCCAGCTGTAGCTTCTAGTCCTTCTCCCTCCTTGACCCTCTGTCTGTCTGGGGCTTGCTGGGGGTTTTGGGAGGCTTGGGGATGACCCCCCACCTTACACCCCTCCCCTTGCAGCCATCGTGCTGGCCATGGGCAAGGAGGGCGTCCACGGCGGCTGCGTCAACAAGAAATGTTATGAGATGGCCAATCACCTGCGGCGCAGCCAGTACTGAGGGGGCTGGGAGGGACCCCCAGGACCCCCCGGGGACTCCTGGACCCCCAGGGACCAGCAGGAGCCGCCAGGGACCAGCAGGACCCCGTCCCCCACCCCTCTGTCACCCCCCTGATCCCCGCTGCCGGCAGCAATAAAGTGCCCTTGTGGGGAGTTGCTGTGGGTCAGGGATTTTGGGGATCTGGGTGCTGTGGGGAACCTCATTGTGTGGCTGGGCTCATGGGGTGTGGCTGTGCCCTCCACCCAGGGTGGAGGAGGCCTCCCCGGATACCCGGGTCCAAGGGTGCTGCCGTTCCCCAGGTGGACAAAGTCCACGATGGGGCGGGGGTGAAGCCTCAGCGCCCGCTTCACCTGCCCTCCCTCATCACCCCTAGACTCTCAGGAGGCAAAGCTGTGGGGCAGAGGCTTTATTGGAGGGCTACACTCACGGTGGAGGCTGCACTGGCAGCTGGGGGAAGTCGGGGGTCCAGGCAGCAGCTGGGGGTGGTAGGATGGAACAGGGGGCTGGGGGACATCTGGAGAGAACAAGAGGGGCTGTGGGGAACTGGGGGCAGGACCTCTAGATATTCTGGCAGGTTGTGAGGCAGGGCCCCGGGGGTGGTGTGGACCAGAGGTGGGGATCAGGGAGCTGGTGGGCTGCGTTGATGGGGGGCAGAGGTGCGGATGTGGGGGGATAGGGGAGGGCGCTGATGTGGGGTGAAGAAGGCGGTCTAGGGCAGAGATGGGGATGTGGGGAGGTGATGTGGGGTAGAGGGGGACATGTGGGGCAGGAGCAGGCATCCCGGCAGGCGGAAGCAGCTCTGGTGCCGTCGAGTCCTTATAAGGGCAATGTGGTGGCTCTGGCGCTTCCTGTTCCCCCCCCTCACCCCCCCGGCTGACTCACGGACGGGGGGAAGGGCCCGCAGTTGACCCATGGCAGGAACTGGGGTACCAGGGGTTGGGCTGTGGGGCGGGTAGAGTGTCATCGCCCCTGTCCCCCTCACCCAGCGTGGAGGGCTCCAGGTGCTGCGCCTTCTCCGTGCCTTTGCCCCTGCCATAAGGTGAGCCCCATGGCTGTGAGGCTGGGGCACGCTGCTGCCCCATCACTGTCACCTGTGGACAGTGGCACCCCTGCATCCTGTACGACAGTGTCATTGCCTCCCTCCCACTCCATCTCCAGGTGATCGTGTCACCTGTGTCACCTTTAGTACCCTGACACCTGTAGGACGCTGTCACCTGTGCCATCCCTGGCATCCTGAGCCCTCTGGTGTCCCCAACAACCCCCAACACCTAACGGGTATCCCAGAACTGGGGCCGGGGCTGGAGGAGAGGGACAGGGTTTAAAGGGGAATGGAAGTGCTGGGGAGGGGGTGGGCTGCAGTTCCTCCCCAGTGACTCCCAGTTAGAATCAGTAGTGAGGGTCAGTGGGAGGCGTAGGGGGACTCCGAGTGACCCCGGTGCTGACTGATGCACCCACGATTGCCCCCAGTGCCCGCCAGTAGACCCAGACTGCCTCTACTTCCCCCCAGTGCACCCAAAGTGCCTCCCGGTGCCCCGCATTGCACCCAAGGCGCCTTCCAGTGACCCCCAAAGCGCCTCCTAGTGAGCCCCAGTGCACTCAAAGTACCTCCCAGTGATCCCAAGCGTACCAAGTGCTTCCCCGCATACACACAGAGCCTTCCAGTACCTGACAGCGCCCTCCAGTGTCCCAAATGCTTCCCAGGATCGCCCAGTGCGTCCCAACACCCCCCAGCACTCACCGCCTGGAACAGGACGGAACGGGCATCACCCCACGGCGCTGAGCAGCGGCGGGACCAAGTGCGTGAGGTCACAGTCGCCGACCCCTCCCGCAGCCGGCGTCTCCCCTCAGGCCCCCCAAGATGGCAGAATATCGCGAGAGGGGGCGGGGCTACTTCGTACCCGCCTCCGCCCCAACCAATCCCCTTGCTCACCCAACAATTTCCCTTCCCGCCTAAACATCGCCCACCAATGAGAGGCGCGAGAGCGGGACACGCCCTCGGTTTGCTCGGCCACGCCCCCTCCCCTCACAGGCGGTGCTTCCCCGCCGAGCCGCGCTCCCCGCGCCGGGCCCCCGCCCCGGCGCCGCGCATGCGCCGGGCGCAGGCGCACTGGCGCCGCGCCCCCCCCCCAGTCACCTTGGGGCGCCGCCGGTGCCGGACCCCGCGCCCCCCCCGCGCCCCCGGGACCAGGGCACCGCCGTGATGGCGGCAGTGCCGGCGGCCCAGAGGCCCAAGACCTCCCGAAATCCGTGAAGTTTCTCTTCGGCGGCCTGGCCGGGTGAGAGCCCCTTCCCCCCGCCAAAACCGGGATCACGCACTCCCAAACCAAGATCCCCCCCGCCTGAACCTTTCAGGTCACCCCTAAACCACCCCTGATGCCCCTCCTAACCCCTTTACCCCCGCTAAACCCTGTAACTACCCCCCGATCCCCATCACTACTCCCCTAGATCCCTTCTGAGTGTCTCAAATGCTCCCCAAGCCCCCTTCAGACCCCCTCAACTCCCCTAGTGCCATCCAAAATAAATTCAAATCCACTGAACCCTTTCAAACCTCCCGAAACCCCATCCAGCTCCCCTCAAACCGGCCCTGTGCTCCCCCCAATAGATCCCCAATGCTTTTTCAGACTTCGTCAGCCCAGGTTTACTCCAAGAGGGCAGATTTGGGGGGCTGTGGAGAGGGGTGTGATATTTTTGGAGTCCCCCTAACCCTACGTGACCCCCTTCCTTCAGGATGGGGGCTACTGTCTTTGTGCAGCCCCTGGACCTGGTGAAGAACCGGATGCAGCTGAGCGGGGCCGGGGCCAAGGGCCGTGAGTACCGGACGTCCCTGCACGCCCTGGGCTCCATCCTACGCCACGAGGGACTGAGGGGCATCTACACGGGGTATGGGCCTCCCAGAGCCCCCCTGCAACCACCCTGAACCTCCAAATCCTTGGGTCATCTCTTGAAACCCCCTGGGACCCCCCTCTGAACCTCAGCTCCCTGCATGCCCTGGGGTCAGTCCCTCCCTCAGGAGGTTGCTGATCATCTACGTGGGATACAGACCGCCCCTCCCAGCCCTGAAAACCACAAAACCCCAAGCACCTGCAAGTCTTGAGCTCTCCTCTGTCCCCCCATTTTTGCGACTCCTCCCATTCTCTGTGTCCCTTCCCCACCCCCCAGGCTTTCAGCGGGGCTTCTGCGCCAGGCCACCTACACCACCACCCGCCTGGGCATCTACAGCGTCCTCCTGGAGCGTTTTGGGGGGGCCGATGGGACCCCCCCTCCGTTCCTGGCCAAGGCAGCCATGGGCATGACAGCAGGGGCTGCGGGGGCCTTCGTGGGGACTCCGGCTGAGGTGGCGCTCATCCGCATGACAGCTGATGGCAGGTGAGCCCCCGACCCTCCACGAGGCACCTGCGCCCCCGTCCGCGCCCACCCCAAACTGTGCATTTTTTTATTTTTTACCAAAATATCTTTTTTTCGCTCCGAACCCCAGGCTGCCCCCTGGCGAGCGCCGCGGGTACCGCAACGTGTTCGACGCACTCGTGAGGATGGCGCGGGAGGAGGGGGTGCTCACGCTGTGGAGGGTAGGTGGGCGCGGCGCGACCCCCGGGCCTCCCCAGGAGTGCAGGGGGTGCTGCCGTGCTCTGGGAGGGGAGCACTGGGTGTCCCCCAAACTCCCACCTCCCTCTCCAGTGCTGCGTCCCCGCGTGGTCTGTGGGGGAAGTGGGAACGCAGGGAGTGATACGGGGGTCTCACCCGAAGCCCCCCCGTTCTCCGCCCCCAGGGCTGTATCCCCACCATGGCCCGCGCCGTGGTGGTCAACGCCGCCCAGCTCGCCTCGTACTCCCAGTCCAAACAATTCCTGCTCGACTCCGGTGAGTTCGGGGGGTGGGTCTGCCATGGGGAAACCCTAAATCCCAGAGTGCTTTTCCCCTCCTTTGATGTTTTGGGGTGCCCCCAGGGCATTTTCGTGACGACATCCTGTGCCACTTCTGCGCCAGCATGATCAGCGGGCTGGTGACCACAGCAGCCTCCATGCCTGTCGACATCGTCAAGACCCGGTGGGTTCATTTTGGAGGGGGCATCCCCTGCTCCCCCCTTAGATAATCACGGATGTGACACGTGGTCACCCCAAAAGCTCCCGTTCAAGCCCTGAATTTTCCCCAACAGCATCCAGAACATGCGGACAATAGATGGGAAACCCGAGTACCGCAATGGGCTGGTGAGTGAGGGGGGGTCTGGGGGGGCAGCATCACCATCCGGGAGCCCCCATCGATTCAGGAGGGGCTCCTCTGACACTTCGGGAGGTCCCTTCCAACTGGGGGCCCTCACAGCATTTTGGGGGTGTTCCCTGTCATTGTAGGTGGGGGAGAAGCTCCTTTTGGGGAGCTTCTCTGCATTTTCGGAAGGTTCCCTATTGTTTTAGATTGGGGGGGCTGTCTCTGGAAGGTTTCTCACAGTTTTGGGAGGATTCTCCATCACTTTGAGAGTGTCCATGACTTCACGATGGTTCCCGACCCTTCTGCAAAGGCGTCCCTGTCATTTTCTGGATGGTTTCTCACTGTTTGGGGCCCCCCTGCAGGACGTGCTGATTAAGGTGGTGCGCTACGAGGGTTTCTTCAGCCTCTGGAAGGGCTTCACCCCCTACTACGCCCGCCTGGGCCCCCACACCGTGCTCACCTTCATCTTCCTCGAGCAGATGAACAAGTGGTACCAGCGGCTCTTCCTCAGTGCCTGACGCCCCCCGGGGGGGTCGGGGGGATCTGACCCCATCCCGTGGGCTCTGTAGGGGCACTTGACCCCCCCCGTGAAGGCGCTTTTGGGGGGGGTCTGGCTTCTCCCTCGCATGCTGTGAGGGTACCGGACCTCCCCACCCTGCCAGGGCCTGGGGGAAGGTGGCTCTATAGGAGCCATCAAGGCTATCAGTGGTCCTGGGGCCCTATGGAGGGGTCCTGGGCCCTATAGAGGTGCACGACCCACTCTGTGGGGCTGTAGGGATCCCTGGAGCCCTATGGAGGGGTCCTGGGCCCTACAGGGGTGCATGACCCACTCTGTGGGGCTGTAGGGATCCCTGGGGCCCTGTGAAGGGATCCTGGGCCCTATAGGGGTGTGGATCCCTCCCAGGGGGACAGCAGGGGATGCCTTGTCCCTGTGGGGCAGCCCTACAGAGACTATAGGGTGCCCTGTCCATGTGTCCCCTTCCCACCCCCCTGGGGGGTTTTGTTACCAGCCAATATCAAGGTCACAGTGTGGGGCAGGAGCCCCCCAAAATTCCCCTCCTCCCCCCAGCACTCTCCGCCCTATGCTTTCTTAATGAATCATGGATGGTGATCATGTAATTAAAGCAAGACCTACAGAACTGGGGGGTGCTTTACATCTGTCACGCCAGGGGTGGGGTCTGTCTGTCTGTCATGCTGTGGGCGTGGCTTTGCCTTCGCCAGGGACGGGGTGACATGAGGGGACTCCAGAGCCAGACCCCGAGAACACCCAGCAAAGGGAACGCAGCTGTTTATTGTCTCCCCCGTCAAACCCGGGGCTCCTGGGGGCAGCTCTCCCCCTAGACAGGGGGGCCACCATCGCCCCAGGGCAGGTCAGAGCCGGCCAGGACCGTCCGCTCCACGCCCTCCTCAGTGATGGCCGCCAGCCTGATGACCCCCCCGCTGGAGCCATCCCGCACCATGGCCAGGGCCAGGCCTGGGGGAGCAGAGGTCAGGGACCCCCAAAACATCCACCTTCCCAAATCCCCAGGACACTCCAAAACCCTCCAGTGCTGCCCAAACTCCTCTGCGCCCCCAAATCCTTTTGCAGAATCCCCTAAACCCTTCTGTGTTCTCTAAATCCCCTCCCAGAACATGCCCAAATCCCTCAATGCCAGCCAAACTCCTCTCCCACGACCCCAAGCCCCCCTCTCCGAACCCCTCCCACTGCCCCCCCACCCCCAAACCCACCAATATCCCCCAAACCCACCACGAGCGACGAATTCCTGGCACTGGGAGCGGCTCATCCCAGGCTGGAATGTGGCGTCCAGGAATCCATAGATGTAGGAGCTACCTGAGCCCCCCACAGCGAAGGGCTGGCGCAGCAGGAGCCCCCCCATAGGCACCACGTACACCTGGGGGGCACAGGGGAGGCTGCAGGGGGCTGTGGGGCAAAGGAGGGGGCAGGAAGAGGGGACTGCAGGGTACAGACGGGTCATGGGGCAGAAAGGGGGGGACCTGTAGGGCAGAGGCGAGTGCTGTGGGGCAAAGAAGGGGGTGCCAGGAGTGCAGGGAGCCCACCTGTCCGCCCCGGCGTGGGTCCCAGCCGGCCACGATGATGCCTGCGCTGAGCTCCTCGCGGTAGCGGTAGCAGCTCTGCTGGAAGAGGCGCGCGGCCGTGCGCACCCGCGGCGGCTCCTCCAGCTCCACGCTGTGGGGCAGGGCCAGGCGTGGGGCTGGGGCTGGCCCCGCAGCCCCCCGGCCCCGCCCCACGCCCCCGGGCCCACGGCGGGTACCTGTGGAAGGCCAGCTGGTAGGCCACGGCGTCGGCCACCGCCTGCGTGTCGGCCGCCGAGCCCGAGCGGCAGCAGAAGATGCGGTCGTGCACGGGGGTCAGCTTGTCGGTCACCCTGTTGGCGATGTAGGACCTGCGGGGCAGCGCGGCCGTGTCACCGTGACGTCACCGTGACGTCACCGTGACAGTCCCGAGCACTGTGACGTCACTGTGACACCCCCCAAGCATCGAATTTTGGGTCCGAATCCCAAACAAATGCTGGAATTCCTTCCAAAGTGCCCAGTTCTGCAGGCACAGGGCTTACAAATGTGGGATTTGCTGAGGTATTAACAAAAAGGAAAAAAAAAAAACCGGGGAGGAAATCCCAGCAAGGCAGGGATAACCCCCTGGGGCACGCTGGGCAATGGATTTTACAGGATTACCAGGACTGGATCAGTAAAAATAATTCAGGTTTTGTTCAAAGATCTGAGGCACTGGAAAGAATTCTTCCATGTCATTGCTCAAGGTTATGAGATTATATTGAAAATAGTGTGGAAAGTGCAGCACACTTCACAGATGAATCAATGTGACTTCGAGGGAGGCAGGAAGCCCATTGGACTGGATGATTTTCACATGGGATATGAATCCAAGTTTTATCACTGCATTGGGGAATGGTTCTCTGGGATTGAAAACTCCCCCCAAAAGAGGAAAAACTATTTAATCGTTTTAAATGATTAATACAAAACGGGATTTGTGGAGAGAAATCCAAAGATTGGGACGGAGAGCGCAAAGTTTAACCTGAGGATGTTTTTGCAGGAATTGTTCCACATCAATAAAGGATTCTGGGATGGTTTTGGCGATGGAAAACTCCTGCCAGGTGTGACATTGATACCTGGGGACACCTGCCCACAGCTTTGGGGGTGGCTTCCCAGTGACATCACGGTGACACCGTGACAAGAGTGACAGCCTCGTGGCACGGTCCCAGACCCCCCGAGCGGTCACCGATGGCCTGCGGCGCTCACCCGGTGGTGGTTCGGGAGTCAGCCCCGATGACGACGCCTCCATCGAACTCCACGGCCATGATGGTGGTCTGGGGGGAAGGGAGGGAGGGGCTGCGCTCAGAGCCCCTGCCCCACAGAAGTCTCCTTCCCACAGAAGACTTCGCCCCACACAACCCCCTCCGCCACACAGAAATCACCCTGTGCCCCACAGAAACCGTCTTTTCACAGAACTCCCAGCCCCACAGCAAGTCCCCCCCTCCCCAGAGAAATCCCTCCGTGCCCATTAGCACCTGTCTCCAGGGGGGTCCCTCTGAGCCATATTCCCCTTCCTGCACTCTTCAGGGAACTCTCTGCTGCCCCAGCCCTTGCGCCCAGCTCCCTCTGCCCCAAAGCCAGCCCCAGTTCCACCCTCAGCCGTACATCGGGACCCTCTGCCCCACAGCTCACTCACTCCGCGCTATGGCGGCTTCTCCTGGTCCGGAACACCCCTACCCCCCGCAAGCCCATCACGAGTCCGCAGCCGTCTAAGTGGGTCCCCCCGCCGTCCTCCGCCCCACTCACGCCGGTGCTGACGGGCTCCGCCGTCCATTCCCGGTGTGGCCCGGCGGGGCCTGACCCGGCCCGCGGCTCCCACACCGTCACCGCCGCCATCTTCCCCCGCGCTTTACGGCAGCGTGACGGGCACGGCGGGATTGGGTCGATGCTTTACGGCAGTGCGACGGCAGCTGTGCTTCACGGCAGTGTGGCCGGTACGGCGGGGTTGGATCGATGCTTTACGGCAGTGTGGCCGGTACGGCGGGGTTGGGTCGATGCTTTACGGCAGTGCGGCGGCAGCTGTGCTTTACGGCAGCGTGGCGTCCGCTGGGCTGATCGTTCTCTTCCTCGGAAAATAATCTGTTGAGTTTCTCCCACAGCCCGGAATTCCCACGCCAGCCCCTCCTCGCGCCCCATCCCGTCCGCTGCACCCCGGTTAGAGCGGTGCGGATGAGGAAGGGGGAGGGCGCTGCTGCAGGAGCGTGGTTGCGGGGATTACCTGGGCGCACCTGGGCAGGGAGGGGGATTTCCCCAGAGCTCTCTCAAAGACGGATGCTTGGAACATCGAGGAGCACCTGAATGCACCTGGGCTTGGACACAGCTGCAAGGAAATACCGAGGGAAAACAGGAGGTGATGGGGGGCAGCACCTGAGCAGGTGGAGCAGCGCGTGGGGTTGCAGGGGGAATCGTTCTCCTTTGCCCTTCAGATTTCACCTTGTCAGTCCCTCCCGAGTTACCCCAGTCCCTCTGAAATGCCCTCTGAAATAGCCCCATTTTGAGGGTGATTTTAGGGGCCCCCTGGGACATGACCGCCCCCCCCCACCTATTTAATGTGAAATAGCAGCTCTGGGCTCCATGGGCTCAAGCCATCCCAATCTTATTTATATGTTTATATGTTTATTTATTGTGCCCATTGCTTTGGAACTTATTTATCATGCCTCCTGATTTATTTTTGCTTTTAACTTGTATGTGTATGGAGGTGGAAATAAAATGTTTTCTAGGACAGCATTGCTCAGCTCATTGCTCATGGGGGATGGGGTTATGGATGGGAAAATCCTTCTGCTTTGGTTGCTTTTTGGGTGAAAACCCAGGGAGTGGGGGGCCACTCCACAGCCCAGGAATCACCTTGACCCGTGCAGGACCCTTCACCACTTTGTCTCCATGCCCACATCACAGCTGCCCCAAAATCCGGGGAATTTTATGACCCAAAACCTTGGAATTCTGGGCCCAAAAAACTGGAAATTTTGGCCTCAAAATCCTGGAATACTCAGCCCTGAACCATGAGAATTCCAGCCCCAAAAACCTGGGAATTTCAGCCTGTGAAGACCAGATACCCTAAAACAGGAAATCAAGCCCAATCTCTATTTACAAAATCTGCAACTGCCTAATCACACATATGCATACAGTCCCACTGTGGCAAAGCAGATAAGAAGTCTTGTCAGCTAAAATGATCTAGT